>CAJNDV010010058.1:59337-82597 GCA_905221635.1 Symbiodinium sp. CCMP2456
CCCAAAAAAAAAAAAAAAAAAACCTAAAACCCCAAACACCCTAAAACCTGCAACCTTAAGCCCGAAGCCAATGCCGCCCGGGAGCCGTCCCCGCCCCGTACCAGCGCCGCTGTGGCCGGGGCGGGCGCAGCTGCTCGAAGCACTGGGCCTCCTACATGTTGCGGCTTTCTTGTTTCGGTGCTTTAGGGTTTTAGGGGGGGGTTATGGGGCTTTAGGGTTTTAGGGTTTGGGTGTTCTTGTTCGGGAGGGTTGGGTTGGGGCTTTTGGGTATCTTTCGGGGCCGGGTTCCGGTGAGTAGGTCAAGAGCTCATGGGCTTGAAGGGGCTCTGTGGTTTATCGGAGCTGAGAGAGTTTGGGGGTGTAGTGTAGTGGCTTAGTAAGGATTTTATGGAACGCCTTGGGCTGAAGGGCTTTTCGCCCTGGAGCTCGAGTTCGACACGCTCATCATCTTGACACTAGCTGACGACCATATAGACGCTCCATGGTACATTGTGGTACCATAACGTACCGCTGGTACAGCGTTGGACCCTGAACCGCTCAGGTTGCAGTCTCCAAGCCTCCCGGATATGGCACCGACAAGGAGACGGAACACAGCAAAGACCCGGATCAATTTGCAAGCGTCGCCAAGTGCCAGTTTGGGGCTCCGGACTTACGTAGGGTTTTGTGACATCGGAAGCTTCGAGCGTCTCTGAAGCGTCGCCCCTTACAGTCGGGACACCAACCGAGCCCGGCAGATCTTCTCGATCTCCTCATCCTCAGCTAGGGTTCTGAGGTTCAGTGCCTTTCTGTGGGGTTCCTCAGACTTGAAGGTTCTTAGGGGGGGTTCTCGGGGCCTAAAAGCGTCTAGGGTTTATAATAGGGGTGTCTAGGGTTTAGGCATCTGGGTGGCGAATCTGACACGGTGCTTGGGCAAACCCCCAGACTCCGAAACCTGACAAGGTGCAATGCATGGGCCTTGGTGGCTTGAACGGGGGTTTGGGCGAAGTATCGTATTTGTTGCCAAGTTGGCAAACTTTTCAAACTGAGGAGCGCTAGCGAAAAGCATTGGCAATTGTCTAGGCCCCAATATCATGAGAAGCCATTCCAAACGTCCCCACCCTAGACAGCAAGTCAATCGCAGCAGAGTCGCACGAAGATCGAGGTCTGCAAAGTGCCCGGGACAGAAGAAGCCAGGACCGCACTCCTCTACGAGGCAAGGTTTTGGGAACTTTGGTGTCTTGGACGAACTCTCGTGTTGAGCTCGAAGAGTGCACGAAGCTTGGGGTTTTTAAGACGAAGATGATGGTCGCTAACTAATCTGATACTCCTCGTATTGCTAGAAGTTCTGCTAGTGGAGCAGAGTGGTCGTATGGCTGCAGGCAATTGCATCTGTCGACGGAGCAGTCCTCGCAAAGGCTGTGGTTTCCCTTGGCGGCTTCCAAGCACTCCTCTTTGCAAGTCGGCTGACGGCGATTTTTCTCAGACGGCGCGTGACCAGCCTCGGTATTTAAGGTTTCGGGTTGATAGGTTAAGCACATTTGGCAGACGTTGTCTTTGCAAGCAGGCAGCCAGCCGAGCGGCTTAGTGTCAAGGGTGTCAGGGAAGCCTTCGACTCTATGGCTCGGGCATGCAGATGAGGCAACGGAGATTTTCGAGTCTGGCCGAGAAACCACTCAATCACCAGACATGCGTGAGCGAATGTTGTGGTGGGGCTTAGGATTTAAGCAGTCTACACTCAGATTCCTCCACAAGCAGATTCCACGTCGAAAACTCCATCATCCACATGCCTGAGGAGGCCAAGAAGCGTACCGGTCATCTGCAGTCATAACACTCTCCGAGTCCTCCGAGGGGAAACGAGCTGAAGCGCCGCTTGGCCGCTTGGAAGCTCAAGCCAGCAGAGAGTTCGCGGTTCAATGTTCCATAAGCGCGTCAGGCCAACCCTCTCCGAAGACTGCAGATGCACACAGAAATAAACTTCACCCATCCCTGGGCGCCACAAGATGACCCTTACAAGCATCAGGTAAAAACACGAGGCGAGTCCTGCGGTGTACATCAGGGAGTGCCCGCGCTCCATGCTGACTGCTCCGGCGTAACGACCAAGTGACATGAACGATCCTGCCGCTTTTTATTGCTGGCCCTAAACCCTAGACCCTAAACCCTAAACCCTAAACCCTAAACCCTACACCCTAAACCCTAATTCCCGCCTGCCTGCTCTGCCGACTCACTCTGAAGGACGGAGCACACTTTTTCTCGCGGGCGATGCCAATCGTAGTTTGCAGATAAAGCCGAAGCATCCGAGGATGTACAAGTGGAGCGAAGGCAACTGCTCAAAAGTTGTAGCCGAAAGAGGCCGAAGCGAAACTTCACCGCAAGCTTGTCAACCAAGTTGCGGCCTGAACCAGAGGTGGTGGGGTGGTGGTGGAACCTGAAAGACTTGAGAGGCAGAGGCACCGGCGGCAGTCCTGCATGTCTTGCTGCCAGCTCCAACCTGACATTCAGGAACGTGTTGTCGGGAATCCTGCTTTCCAATTCCCGCCTGCCTGCTCTGCCGACTCACTCTGAAGGACGGAGCACACTTTTTCTCGCGGGCGATGCCAATCGTAGTTTGCAGATAAAGCCGAAGCATCCGAGGATGTACAAGTGGAGCGAAGGCAACTGCTCAAAAGTTGTAGCCGAAAGAGGCCGAAGCGAAACTTCACCGCAAGCTTGTCAACCAAGTTGCGGCCTGAACCACCCAACCCACCCAGCGGGCCAGCTGCGAAGCACCTGAAGGAGCAACAAAAGCAGCGCGAGGTAGTCCATCGGGCGGGCAGGGAGGGCCACCGTCACCGTCTGCGGCGGTGCCGGCGAGGTCTCTGACGGGACCGGCGGAGAGGGCGACGAACTCAGCGGTAGCACCACGGTGGTCGGTGCCTGGGCTTCCAGCCAGGCATTATACAACCATTCTATGACTTGCGATTCCAGATCCGCAGCCAGCAGCGCGATCTGCATGACCAGCTCGCGGATGATCCTGCTACTCAGCCGCACAAGGAGACTGGCTACTAGCCTCACGCCCATTGCTACCAGGAAAGCCAGGAGGCGCGGGAACATGATGACCACGAGCAGCAGGCCCAGAGTCCTAAAGTTGAGGTGGCTGCCTAGCCAACTCAAGCGGCTCCGCCAGGAAGAGCTTGTCGAAGCCGTCTGTGCCGTAGCCACGCCTCCACGTAGTGGCCGAGCGTGGACTGGTTGCAGCGGTGCCGCCCCTCCCGAGTTCTCTGACGAGTCGAACCCAGGAAGAACAGCTGACAACCCCTGCCTAAGCCGAGCCAGTACTGCTGTCAGACGCCGACTCTCCGGCCCAGAGCGCCACCGGGTCGCAGAGTTTGTCGCAGCACTGTCTTCCAAAACTTGGGCAGCTGTTAAGCCCTGAGCAATCTCCTCATCACCCACAGCCACGGCCGCCTGTGTCATAGCTGATCTCAGGTGCTCCGCCGCCGTTCTCGTACCTTGCCCACTCATGGCACCAGGTCGGGAAGAGCTCTGTCGGGGAAGTGAGAGGACCAGATCCGGCGCGCCGTCTCTACGTCGGGCACGCGCCGAAGCCGGGCGCTCGAGCCGGATAACCGGCATCCTGGAAGCATTGCCTCCAGAGTCTTCCATTCTCCACGGAAGAGCCCAACGAGCTCAGACTTCCTAGGGCAGGTCAGCACGAGGTAGAGCCGCTGGTCCTTGTGGTACTGCACACTAGAGCCGCACGGCTCCCTGCCTCCTTGAGGTGACCCACTCGAGGCTTGAAGCCCGGGCGACGGAGAGGTCGACGCGAGACCTCTCCCACGAGGCTGAGGGGTCACACCACGGCCCGTCCACACCGCTGGGTTCTCCGCCTGGAGCTCTTCAAGGGCGTCCGCCAGTTCACGCAGAGCAAGCACTACACGCTCAGTCATGACGCAGTAGATCTATGAGCCGAGCTGGTGGCGGGGCAACCAAGCGATGCACATGCAAGTGGGCTTCCCGTTGCAGCGTTGTTGCAGTCTCACTGAAATGCAAAGCTGTGTACATGGAAAAAGCATCGTGGAGATAATGTCTCAGGGTACTGGCCTTAGACCAACGCCCCATATATTGGAGCGCCGGCAAGTTCTCCTTCTCCCGGAACAAGTGGGTCGCTCCTCCCGCCCTCATCGAGGCAGGTGTGAACCCTATAGATTCCAACCCCAGCGCCGATAAACCAGCCTTGAAAGTTGCTGCCCACTGATGCCGCTCCCACGGAAACAAACGTTTGCCCGGCCGATGGGCTGCCTGCCACCAGCGCATCCAACGAATGACCCCCTCATGCTTGACCAAAACAAACTGCGTCTTGTAAACCACCACCATCCCTGGGGAGTCCAGGCCTTCCGCACCTTCCACCGGGAGGGTAATGTCTTCCACTCGAAGTTTGTAGATCTCCCCTGGCCTAAGTAATGCCGTAAAAGCCAACCAAGACCCAAGCATCACCGACCACCACAGATAGCGCTCACGACCCTTGGCTTGATTTCCCTTGGCTAGGCACACGACCAAGAAAGTTTGTAGAGTGTAAATGGTCATCGGCATGCGAGAGCGGCTGGGTGTAAGGTGCCGCCAAGCTTTCAAGGCCGCCCATGTTCCCGGTAGCGCCGCCCCTGAGATTCTCCAAAATTTTTGCACCCCCAGCACACCTAACGTCACATAGTAGAGCTTTTCCTCCCCATTGTGGGCGTCCTCCACCGCCCGCTCCAGCCACTTGTCAATCTGCCGCCCGGACGATTTCCGACTCAGCCTTCCCCCGCAGCGACCCGCCCGGTTCACCAGGTCGATGGCCGCATCCCGGAGCCGCCGTCTATATTCTTTCCCCAGCACAGCATCCCGGAGCCGGGGCGCCATGCTCCCACCGATGAAGGGCACCGGCCAAGTCGGCACAAAACTCCTTAGGAATGCGACCTCGCCCTTGAGCCCGCTGGCCACGACCACCACATGCCTGCTGACCCTGCCCACTGCCAGTCTTTAGCCCGCGCCCATCCAACCATGGCAGCGTAAAGCACACTTTCATAACACGTTTGGCGTGCGTTGTCCCGCCCCCCTCCGGCTGATAGGCACTCCAGTCGACTTTACATACCGACACACCGTCACGGCACACCAGTTGCTGAGTCTCAGGCATCGACCAAGCTCGAGAGTTCGCGGGGTTCACAATGGCGAAGAAGACCCCAGCCTTGCGCGCAATGTTCGCGAGGTGAACAGCCCGCCGCCAAAGGTCATTCGCCCACTTGACATGAGGCAGGCACTCATCTCCTTCTGGACATTCCCTGGTACGTTGAAAGCCTCGCTGACCTAAGCTGCGCAAGGGAGAAAAGGATGCCGAGGGAAGTGACATCCACAGCCAATGCACCAGTTTCTCAGCCACAAGCTGCTCCAGGATGGGACAGAAAAGCCCCGGGCCCTCACGAAGATCAACGGCTGGATACATCAGGCAACCCTGTAGCTCATGAGCTGGCGAAAGCGAGGCGACTCCAGTATGCACTTCCAATCCCCAAAGGCGAGGGCCTGGCACATCATATGTTCGCATCCACCGTGGAGCCACCTGCGGTGGAGGCACTGCATTTGCCCGTGATGGGTGATCGGCTGGATTCGCATGCGTCTCCACCCATAATAAAGCCACTGTCACATCCCCAAACAATAGATATGGTATGAGGGTTCGCAAAAGACCATTTATTTTAAATGAGGACGACCTCCCCTTCGTCACCGCCCCCACCGTGACCTTCGAGTCGTTGACAAAGATCTGGATCCGACCAGTCGAAGAAAAGGTACTGGCAATGCGACACAACTCGCGCTTGAAGGCCCTAAAGCTCTTGAAGATTAATATGTGAGATTTGCCTGAAAGTGTAGCTGGAGAGCACTCGCCACCTAAGACAGTGACGAAGGGAGCTCGCAAAACGGCTTGGTTCCTGAGGCACTGGGGCACCTGGTAGTAGATCTTCAGCATGATCCAAACGAACAGGAGCCCCTCGCACCTCGGAGCGCCGCCACAGTTCACGAGCAAGGTCCCCTGAAATTTGTGCGGCGGTAGCTCCCCCTGCGGTAGGTGTTGCATCTGTAGCCACAAGGTCCCGACCGAGTTCACGACGCATGCTCCAGAAAGCGAACGGCAGGTGGAAGGCCATGGACCTCAATTCATCAATGATGTGGTTCGGCAAGCGCACCCACCGATCGATCTTCATGCCCTCCATGTACCGATAAATATGATGCTGCAAACTGTAAAACTCCCGCCTATACTGGAAAATGAAGCACACGAAGCCCAACAACCGCTGCAGGATCTCCTTCGTACAAAAGCCCAGGTCCACAATCTTGCGCAAGATTTGCCAAACCTGCCTCCGTACATCTAAAGGTGCACCGGCACGGCCTTGCACACCATCCACCTCGGCCCCCCATGCTTTGAAATTGGTCTCGCATCGAAACGCCTTGTGCTCGGCCCGTGACAAGTTCGCCTGATGATAGGCACGCTCGGCCGCCTTGACCAGCACCACGTCCGGGTCCTGTGGCAAAGGCGCAGGAGCTTGAAATGAGCCATCGAGTGCAACTTTCTGAGCCAGCGCGAGCCTGTAGGTGACCAGGAGGTCATCCAAGTATGCACCTTGCCAGATCCGACTTTTAGGCACTGGCTCGCCGTAGACAAGAACACTGCCTTTGTCGAGCAGACCTTCCCGTCTAAGAACAGCTTCGTGCGTCGCCTGCGCAATGGCGCAGCCGTTGACATCACCCATACCAAGAACCCTGAGGCAAGCTCGGTGTGGTACCGCCGGATCAAAACCCGCCTCCGCCAACAACTTGGGCTCAACCCGACGACCAAAACCATTGAACCTGACCCATTCCAAAGGCAGAGCCAACGTGTAGTAGTAGTTGCGCAAGTCATCCCCCGAGCCTCGAAGGATCTCCTTCTCGCCGAGAATCATCCGACAAAAGCAAGCCCCTGCCGGTAGTTTCGCCCAATCAAGGCGCGTCATCGTAGCATTCTCTGGCCTCCGATCAAAGATGAGCCGGTCCTCGTCCTCGTTCTTCCGCACAGCAAAGAGGCCTCCCAACAGCAGCCGCCCGTCACGTCGTCGAGGCAGCTCCTGTTCGGGAACAAAGGTGATCATCTGTGCAGCCAGCAACCGTCTCAACAACGGAGTTTCTTCTTGAACAGCCACGCGATGACATGCCACCACCTCTTCGCCCCACAGCGCCTCCGGTAGCCGAAGATCCGAAAGGCGATCCAGCACCTCGGCCCGAGAGCTGTCCAAACACTGTCGCGGATCCACCTGTCCCGCCTCCTCTGGTATCGCGACCCGTTCGGCCACCACCGGAAGAGCAGAAGAAAACTTCTCGCACCCCACTTTAACCACACCACTATAGCATGCACCTGTACCGGAGGCCACAAGTTCCTCCAAGTCCTTTCGTTTGCCCTCACAACTTAGTGTTCCAGACAACATCTCGGGACAAAAGAATTCTGCCACCTCGCCAAGCAGCTTATCGGCATATGGACGAATGCCTTCCACACTACGGTGGGCTACTCGCGGCTCGTAGGCGCTCCCGGCACCGTCAGGGCATCCCAAAACCACATAATTGCACCAAGCCACCAACGCATTCACGAAGGCCCGGCACCACTCAGCGGAATCAAGAAAACCTTTGGCACCCAACCTAAGGCCACACACCTCGGGGTAGGGAAGAGCACTAGGGAAAAGCGGCGTGTCGGCACTGGACCGTTCCAGTAGGTAACCATGGGCACGTTCCAGCCACGCGAAGTACTTCATAAATCTAGTTGAATTCCGACCAGAAAGAGCAGGATCCACTGAGTGGAGCACCTTCCCGGCCCCATGCAGTTCCAGGTCCAGGTTCACTTTCGGTGGCTCTTGCCACCCTCGTCGTCCTCCTCGTCGCCATGGCTGCTCTGGCCGGCCTCGCGGACTTTCTTCTTGAGCTTGCTGAGCGCCTCGAGGTAGCCGCTCACCACCGCCATCTCCTCTTTGCTGCCCGCGAACTCGCGGCGGCTTAGAGGATCGGCTAATCCTGTCAAGAGCCACGCCGCTTCCCAGTCGCCCCCTGACATCACAGCCTGCAGTTTTGCTTTCATGTTCTGCGCTAGCTGTGCGGTGGCGCTCTCGGTCTCGCCGGCCCGCAACATTTCGTAAGCTGCTGCATCCATGACCGCACACCGGAAGATGCCCTTGAACTTCCCCCAGGCCTGCTTCTTGAGGTAGTCCCGAATCGTCCAGGCCTGTCCCGCCACGATTCCCATGTCCTCCACGATCTCCCGCTCGAACTCGTGGTAAATCCTGGCGGGGCGGTTCTTGATCCTGGCGTGCAGCTTGTTCAGCGAAACCACGGCCTTCATTCCAGACTTGCTGAAGTCGGCCTCGTCGCTTTCGCTGTCGGAGGAAAAGCCACCATGGTGTGAGCTGCCCTTGGCCTTGCTTCCTTTGTCCTTCTTCACAACCATAGCTAATAAGGCCAATGGCAGCATCTCCGAAGCACTTTGGCCTTTGGCCAAACCCTCGGCCAGCAGAGCCTGCACGTTGATCTCCGGCTTCTTCTTCTTGGGCTCCTCCACTTTTCGCCCCTTCGAAGGTGCACCGGGGGCCAGCACCCGACTGCTGCTGGCCGCTGCCTGGTTCGCCTGGCCTATCTCGTCGTCCTCTTCGCTCTCGCTGTCGTCGCCGTCGCCAAAAAGGTGGGATAAGTCCCGCAGTTCTTGGCCCAACCCTTTCTTGGAAGCCTTGGTCCTGGCCGGTGCCGGCTGAGCATCGGCTTCGCTGCTCTCTAAGTCCTTGGCTCCTGCTGCTCTCCAACAGGCCCGGCTTGTAACCCAAGAAGGAAGCTCGTGGGGATGGTTGCCCTTCCATGTCGCAGGCTGGCTTGTGGTCACACTTTCTTGCGGAATCTTCACGAAGCGAAGTTTCTCAGAACCCGAGGCCCCTTCCACAGACCCAGGAGTCTTTGAAGTAGCTGAAGTCACTGAGGTTCCAACAATCACTTCGTCATCGGCAAGCTCTACCACCCAACCACAGATTGGACAAGCAGCTCCTTCCTCCCCTCTGAGAATCACGTAGACGAGTTCACCCCCACACACCATGGCTGGGAATCTAAACCTGAAAGACTTGAGAGGCAGAGGCACCGGCGGCAGTCCTGCATGTCTTGCTGCCAGCTCCAACCTGACATTCAGGAACGTGTTGTCGGGAATCCTGCTTTCCAAACCCTAGACCCTACAGTAAGCCCTAAATTGAAAGCTGGCCTCGGGCCTAGGGCCTGGCCGTGAGTCTTTAAAAAAACCAGACACCTGAAGCCTGAACCGTGCAAGCTCCCGCTACCCTGAACCCCCAAACCCTTTTTCCCTGCAAACCAGCTGGAGACAACGGGAATATGCAGAGTCATGTCAGACGGCGCCCCCCATTTTCTGATTTTCTGTAAGTCGCGGTCTGCTGACCCCCCCCCCCTCCCATCCCCCCTCCCCAGTTTAGGCTTCGCCCGGCAACGCCAAGACGCTACAAGGGCGCTTTCCGTCATAGACTATATCGTATACTTTTCTGTATCATATAGCATACTGCAGAGTTTCCAGGGCTGGCGCCTATTGTGTGCGGGGACACCAGGCGTGCATCATGAGCGCCTCATGATGCTGGCTGGGGGAGGGAGGGCGCATCAAGAGCATCAGGGCGTCCGGCCGAAATTGGACGTAAAGTTGCTCGAAACGACTGCTACAGGACGCGTGTACGGGACACCCGGCGGCCGTCCAAGGGGTTTAGCTGACGCTCATGATGCTGGCCCCGGGGTGATGGAAATTTCCAGAAAAAAACACAACGAAACGGAGTACGTACTGCTGACAAGCGCGATGCTCAAACGAGGCCCCCTGCAAATCCCAGGTCGCAGTCTCCCACCCCCCCCTTCCCCCCCCCCCTATACCCCCTCCCCGTTTTGCTCGCCCGGCAACTCCAAGACGCCACAAGGGCGCTTTCCGTCATCCTTGGGTCCCAAACCTCCAACTCTCGAAATTAAAACATATGAACTTGACGGGATTCAGGGTCTAGACCCCTAGACTCATACCCCCGAAACCCTCAACCCAGAAACCCCAGACTCTCAAACCCCAAAACCCAAGTAATAGACATCCCCTGACAATCCCTGCTTGTGGTGACCACAGGAATCGTATGCACTTTTGAAGTCTTTACAGAAGTAGTCCAGCACTTTACAATTAGATTGTCATACATCCCCATAGTTCCTGGCTCAGATTCAATTCGGCCTTGAGGTTTCGAACGTTTAAGGCTTTCTTGCTGTCACTCCTTTTCCTCTAGTTTGTCGTGCAGACCGTCCGTTCGGACTTAGGATTTCGAGCCGAAGGCTTAAGGTTGGCAAGCAGATCCAGGGCTACTGCTGTTCCCCAAATTGCCTGGATATAAGGACAATGATACTTCTAGTATAGCAATGCTATTCTCCAGGGCTCCTTGCTAAAACTGCGGTATATCAAACCTCCAAACCCCATTCTAATGTCGTACATCTACTGATTCACACGCCTGTACACATGGCCCTTCTGTGCGCAGTTCTGTTGAGCACAGGACCGAAGCTGCGGAGTGGTACAAACCGGGAGGTGACTTCTACATGCTCCCAGCCCCTCGCCAAGCTTCTTCAATCGCAAAAAGAAGCCAGAACCCCTAAACCCTATATTGGGTTTAGGGTTTAGGGTTTAAACCCTAAACCCAAAATGAACTCACAACGCCTCCACAATCTTCCACACGGCCGCACGTGACTTGAGGAGTGCTGCCCAAATCATGATCCGGAGCCTTAAAGAACCCCAAATACCCCCCACGGAATGCTACGTCCAAGGAGAAGTCGGTTTAGGGTTTAGGGTTTAGGGTTTAGTCCGGTCGACCTTTAGGTTTAGGGAGAAAGCACCTTTGCTGATTCTGCTGTGGGCGGACCTTCTGGGTGTCTCTGGGGCTACACCTAGGCGTTGCTGCTGAGCTTTCCGAATCGGGAGCCCTGCCTCAACACCCGAAGCCAGCGCACCCGAAACCTTTGAACCCCTTCTGGCGATGCGCTTGAGGAAGCATTTTCTTGCGTCTGCCTTACACCTCTCACGGAGAGCATGCATTTGCCAACTCAAACAGAGCTGCGGAAGTTAGCCAACGGACTGACAGTCTCAGCGCCACCTGGCAATGTTCGAATTGCAGCACTCGACTTTGGCTGCCATCCGGACGCAGGACATGCTTCGCAGGCCTGCACCTCCTACTGGCAAAACTGGAGCACAACCCAGATGCTTGTCGGAAGCCTGAGGTACAGTAGGTCCTGGACCGTGCACCTGAAGCCTAGCTCCCTGCCAAAGCATGCTAACACCGATCGGCTAAAAACAAGAAACGAAAGCCTCTTAGCTTCCTGTGAGCTTTACTCACGGCTTCGGCATCCCGGGTTTACCCGGAGTTTCATGCACGTCTGTACAGTCGAAGTCGCTGCCCTTAAGGACCGTCGGCTCTCGAGAGAATGCAAGGGGACCTTCTCGAAAAACGGCTACTGGCCCCAAAACCCCTAAACCCGAAATCCCCAAAAAGCCGTTAAACCCTACTGTAAACCAGGGTTATGACTAGTAAACTTCGCTGACTCGTTGCGACTGAGCTTCGTCCCAGAAGTAACCCGCATGAACCCTCCGCCCTCTAGAGATGAGCCAACGGGTCTTGAGCAGCTCCGCACAAAAATTGTTATTCGACGACGCTCACGCGCCGGGCCCCGTGGTCATTCCTTTGAAGCTGAGGTTCCAGCGCCGCAGATACTTCCGCATCCAGCGATCAAACTCGCCTCAGCAAAGGACCCCAAGATGCCCAAAGGCTCCGACATCTGCGCCCAAAGCCAGAGCAGCTGAAGTACAAATTCCCGACAATGGCCATCCACTCACAGCACATGTCCGTCATTGAAATTCATCCTCTGCAGTTGAGATTGGGCGTCTTCATTCGGACTTCAACTACCGATCGAAATCGAAATTGTTGAAGTTACATCTGCTCACCTACGAAGCTTCGGTTCCAAGAAAGCTCGACACCCGATGGACAGCATCGACGATGCAACACTTCGGACGGAGGGCCGACTGCCACAGACAACGGCTGATCGAAGACGATGACCTCTTCCTGCCCAGCGGCGTAAGCTCAGGGTGTAGGGCTGAAGGTCTGGAATGGTTCGTAGCGTTGGGAAGGGCTCCGGAAGGGCGACTCCAAGAGAAGAAGCGGAAGCTGCGGAAGAAAGCCCACGACGTGGTCTCAGCTTGGAGATCTGGCTGGCTTGCACCGCGATTTTCAAGGAGCTCTTAGATGCAGGTTCAAAGCCTTGGGACGTTCTATTGCTGCTTTCATAGGTTTATTGCAATTACAGCTCGCATAGCTGCTTCTGTCACTTCCCGTTTAGGTAGCTGTAGCCGAATTTTCAAAGAATTGCAGCAACAAAAATTGAACCCGAAAAGCCCCTGAACGCCAAAGCCCTTAAGCTCTAAACCTTCCTCCTTGTAGAAAGGCTAAAGCCATAAGCCCCCTTTAAAACAAAAACAACAAATCAGGCATAGGTGTTGCAAAAAGGCACAGCCCTGCTGCAACTCATCCCCGAGCTGCTCCCAGTCCTTCTTCTTCTGCTGCAGCTGCTGGGGCGTAGAGGGCGCCTTTCCGAGAACCGAAACCCGGGTTTAGGGTTTAGGGTTTAGGGTTTAGGGCCCCCAAACATGCCAAACACCTAAAAACCCCGGAAAGGTTTGCGGCAAACCTGCAACCCAGATACCAAAGCCTACCTGAGTCTTGGGGTTCTCAAACCCTAGCAGCTGCAACAACAACCATTGACAAGAAGAGGCGCTGAGGGTGTTGGTGTTCTTTTCTGCAGGGGCGAGTCTCCAGCTCAGTGTGTTGAAGCTTCGGGTTGATTGAGAGTCTAGGGTCATGAGACTGTCAGAGTTCGGGGTCGGGTCTCTCAGTTCTGGCACTGGCGTTTCAGCCCTCTGCATGGCAGTGTCCGAAGGTCGGCAGTCGAATTTGCACAAAAGGTTTTTTTGGGGCTTCGGGCCCTGCACATGGTTGTTTTGACTGTCTGCGCAAGTGACGCCCCAAGCTTCGACGCATTCAATTCCTTGCAGTTCCGGTGCAAATATTCAATCGCAATCGATGGTAGTGTTGCTTTTGCTCTTCCATTGTATAGTTATTTAGGATTCTACGGCTCTACGGGTTCAGGGTTGAAGGCTGAGGATGGCGAGGGTATCAACTGTGACCCGGTAAGGTGCCGCCTTCTTCTTGGGCTTCTCCTGTCGCGAAGGAAGTTGGAATTTCGAACAAACCCATTGGCTGTGACAGACAAGGCATGTTCACCCTCTGTCCTCAAATCTGGACGCTCACTAAACGCCGGGACCCAAAGGGCTCAGCTTAAGCAGAACATTATGCCTGAAGCTTTGAGACATGTCATTGGATGCAAAGCCTCCAAAACCTGACACACACTTCCTCGTATAGCTCCGTCTTTACCATGGCTATTACAAACACAAGTTCTTGTTTTATGCATGCGGCCACGATACCTCGGTCAGGGACCAAACGTGGCAAAACCCTGTGATCCCCAATTGCCCCGCCTTTGCCGCTCCGGACACCCGAAATTGAAGTGCGTAGAGCGCGTATGTGCGTGTACATATTATATATATATATACACACACACACATATATATATATATACACGAGATTCACGAGGTTCCATTTTTGTGTCCCACAACAGCCGCGCTCACAACCCAGATAGCCAGTGATAGGAACCACAATCCACACGAAGCGATCAACCCTCCATGGTTCGGTGATGCTTTTCCCACTGTGCAAAACTGCCTCTTTGGCCTTACACCAGCAGATTGAGATGTTCTCTACAGCACAAACAGATGTAGCAGCCTATTGCCCGCAGGCTTCCAGGCATTCTGGCTTTTCGTCCAATGTGTAAACTGAGCTGCTTTAATCTTCCTTCGAAAAATCACATTGCCACGCTTGCGTTGCGTGTATTTTACATATGCCCGCAAGTGACCCCGAAACCTATCCATGATTTGCGGCCCTGACGTCATTGTTGTCTTGCTAGGCATCATCAACTTGCACACCCTCCGGGGAGGCGAAGTTTGTACGCGCGAGCATCATCAATGCGCAGACCACATGCTGACTGACCACGAAGATGCTTAGGCTTAGTGCCAACCTTCCCGCAACCACGTTTCCGAATTGGTCCTGGTCCGGGTGCGCGCGGTGCTGTGAAAGGCGGCGCCAACCTAAAAAACCGCAATGACGGCGGTCGCCCCCGCTCCACGACCCCACACGAGTGCTCCCAACGGAGCTTGGGCTTCTGGTCACTGTCTTCCTCCAGGGCCTTTCCCACATCCACCTCGTTAGCCTCAACATCCCTCCAAAGCCCACCCGATGTACTCCCCCAAGAAATAGACTTCTCCTTTTGCTCCACATAGCCGGCTCTTGCGGCATCCAAGTTAGTGTACACTCGCTCTACTGCTTTGTGGTCTGTGCTCAATAATCAGGTGGGCGGAGTCGAGCGAAACCCCTGCGAGTGCAACATACAACATGCAAGATTGGAGGTTGAGGGGTGTCTCCAACGAGCCTGCTCCACGGAAGAAAATCGGATGACAGTCATTCGGCTAAAGATACCTTTTGCATCCGCGAGATGAGCATTGGTGCATCCACGTTTTGCAAGTTTTCACGAACTTCGCCCAGCTGGCTTACACTACACCACACCGAGGACATACTTGGCCTGTCCACTTAGGAAAGATAAGAAACCGCCAACGGAGATCATGAAGATCTCGATTATGGTGTCTTGTGTCCGCCATGGGGAAAACACTACGAAATTTATGGCTCATCGCGCACGCTGGGGTCACTCAATCCAACACTTCACGGCCATGCCCTACGAGAAGCTCTTGCACATACTCCAACGAGATGGCGACATTGGCCCTTCCTTTCCCCCGGGAACTGGCCACGGTCCTGTGGACTTTGCCTCGATGCTTTTGGGAAATGTCCTCTTCGGCATGGCTTTTCGACGATGAACATTATTCGAACACCCAAAACTGCGAAGAACATCAGCGGATCTGGTGCAACGTTTGCGGTCGTGTCATGCCCGCTTTATAAGAGCACGTCCTATCGGGAGTGATTTCTTATACATGTTTCCAAAACCGTGTGAGGTCCGCGGGCGTGCTGTCTGTGAGACTTTCAAAAATCGAAGTTGCCACAGCGTCGTGCGTGATGTCAAATCTAATCTTATGTGTGAGGTTGATCAACACACACACACACACACCACAGCCCTTTATAGCTAGGAATAGTTGCAGTGGGAGCATGACGACGAGTTGTGGCAAGTATCGCAGTCTACCACATACATTGGCTCGCTTACAGCACTCTAAAACCAAATGCATACACTCTGCAGGTTTGGGGTTCACGGTTCGAGGTTGACCGCGTTTAAGCTTTAGGGCTTAAGATTGGGGCTTGCGTCGTAGGGTTCCATGGCTCGATGCCTAGAGCTTGCGGCCTAACTTGACTCTGCCAACGCAATCCCTCGCAAAGCTCTGCAAACACGCTTGCAACTCCCCCCAATCCCCGAAACCCGAAACTGCCAGAGACCGCCCTGCACTTTTTGCTTTCGGCCTGCGGGAGCGGGAGCTCCACTCTCCTGGGCGGCTTGGGCTACGGGTCTGCTGAAGTCCTTCGTGCTTCATCATGCATATACGGGGGCTTCTGAAACTAGGGGACCCTAAAAAAGTACCCTAAATAGAAGGATTTTTACTATACGGACTTCGCAAATAAGGTACCCCTTGCTTTCGGAAACCCTCATATACAGGTGGATAAGTATGTGCGTATACACACAGATACTTGAGAGCAGGGCGGACGAAAGCTCGGGAGAAGGAGTTGAAATGCCGAGGAGCAAGAAGGTAGAGAGACGATAGTCGTTTCGGGCGTCAGGGCGGCGCACGGCGTGCATGCGGAGAGTTTGAGAGCCGAGCGTGGCCTCCGCGCCCATGCGAAGCACGGCGAAAATGCAGGGGAGCAGAGTGCGTGGTGCGAGCGTTTGTCCGCACAGGAAACATCGGAAGCTGAACGGTCTGGCATTTTCGCGAGTGCTGCAGGCAACGATGCAGGCAACGATGGCCCTGTGCACAGACCTGGCACAGATCGCAAAAATGCACCGTTGGTCGTGCAGGAATGTCAGCTGCTATCGTTAGCGAAATTGCTAGGGAAAACGCATCTGCGGGCAGCATCTGCTGGAACTCTTGAAGTAGACACCTCAGTGACACAAAGCTGATGTCAGTGGCGCAAAGAGTGTGAAACTTGTCTTTCATTCGCGGCCTGGCTGCATTTTTGTGTTTGTCCTTGCATGCTGCAGGTGTGGGAGCTGCAGGCGGAGCGATTTGAAAAAGAGGCAGTGGAAGAGAGCCGCATGCATAATTGCAGCAGGGTCTGCACTTGCCTGTCGTGTCTGCATGCAGAAGGAAGTGGAAAAGAAGTCAGCATGGCGCTTAAACATGCGGTTCCGAGCACTGATCTAAGCGCAATCGCGGCAAGCACAAGAGACCAACTCGTTGAAATCAAAAACCACCAGAGCGCAGGGGGCCTTGTAGGATGGGGGGGGGGGCCCTCCCCCCCCCGCTAATCGAAGGGGCAGGTGTCTGGAATATCGACCAATAGGGGTGGAGGGGGGGGCCACCCATGCGACCCTAAACGTCCTTGAGATATCGGACAAAAGGGGCCTCCGAGCTGGTTTCTCCAACGAAGAGGCTGTAAACAAGAACTCCCGCAAGCTCCAAGGAGCTAGCTTTTTTGACATTTGCATATATAGGTGGCAAGACCGAGAAAAAGCAGACTGAACGCATAGACAACTCGCTGGACAGCTAGGCTCATTCAAGTCTTTGCGCAGGCAGCTCAAATGAACATAGAAACACACATACATATAGACGTGGACATAGGCATGGACTTAGCCAGCAAGGGGCTTTGGCAGGGTGTCCCAATTCCAAGCAGAGAATTGGGCTATGGCATCCGTGCGTTCCGACCCAAGAGCCGTGGCAACTGAAACGCAAAGGGACCTCACTGAAGCTGCAATGACCTGTCACTCCGTGCCGGAAACAAGACTACTTGAAACAAAAACCACAGGAGAGCTCACCTCAACTGAGGCTTCCCCGAAGACAACAGAAGGACCCCCGGACATCCAAAGGGGAGCCTTTGACCGCGAAGCCGAAGCCGAGGCTCTGAATGCCGTACTTTGCTTGCAGCTCGGCCATGTGCTCTTGGCGAGCCTCTGGACACCCTAAACCCTACACCCTATACCCTAAACCGTAAACCCTAAACCCTAAACCCTAAACCCGACACTCTGAGGTTTGGCAACACAGCCTGGAGCTCTCAGGCTTTGGCTTTGGGGGGAAGAAAGGAAGGAGACCTAAACGGGTCTAGGGGTCCGGAGATTTGCGGGGTTTGGGGTTTATTGCTTCAGAGCTTGGGGGTTTACGCTTTATGGAGCTACAATGGGCCATGGGGCTTCAGGGCTTCATGGTCGGACAAGCGCTGTAGATGAGCTTTTGAGAAGCGCACCTCCTCCTGCTGCTTTGCTTCCCTGTGTTCAGCTGCCCCGTGGCCTGCACGCCAGGGGAAAGCACGGGAATCGGCGGAGGGTTTGGGGGTTTAGGGCTTCGGGTCCAGGTCGAGTTTAAGGTCATGTTTGAACTCAAACGTCCAACGTCAAGGCCCTCACCAAGAGCATCTGAAATCCTCAAGAACCCGCCTCAACGTGCACTCCAAGATGGACTCCTGATCATAAGTTAAGCTGTGTGTACCCTAGACTACACACATCTACACACCATACATGGACTAGATCCTCAACGATATGCTCCAAAGCAAAATCCCTCGCGGCTTCTTGGGGCCTGCGAAGTTGAGCATGTCCTGGGGTGCTTTCAGGTACCCCGACCCTGTGAGGGGGAGCTCTCGTGGCTCTCAGGCCGACAGGGCCGGGGCCGGGTGCTTCAGTGCGTGACAAGATGACCATAGCAGAATTAGCCACTCAGATCACTCGGTGCAGCAGCGCATCATCGTCGGCATCAGTATCTTCATCAGGTTCTTTCGCTGCAGCTAGTTTCTTTACCCTAGCCATGTGGCCATCGGCCATCGACGTCGTCGTAGTCATCAAGCTCCCAATCATCGACGGCGGTGGCAGCAGTCGACCAGACAGGCGTCAACGCGGGTCTTTCGCATGCAAGAAGCACGGGAAGCAAGCATATGCGTTGTCGAAGGGTCGGAGAACAGATGCAAAGTCCGTGGTTCGACATACCTTCCACTCCGCAGGGGGGGAAATGGGGGAGGCACAAAAGGCGACAATCAACAAAAACCCTCTGCATTTTACGAGGGTCCATTGGACCCAGAAGGGCATCGACGTTGTCCAGCCTGAGAATCGTCGGCTTGACGGATGTTTGGGAGTTTCGGAGGTTTCGGGTTTTAGGGTGAGGTCACAGCTTGGAGGAGGAGCTTTTTGAGCAGCATACCTTGGGGTCATGCTTGTCATTGCAACTGTGGGGAGCAGCGTTTCTGCCGGGCATCTGCAGATGCAAACAATCTCAAGCACAAACACTTAACACTAAGCCTACACCAATCATTTCGAGGAGCGCTCGTGTAGGTTCAACCTTGAGAATGACCATACAACCATAACGGCAGACTTATTCTTTGAATGGTATATCCCAGTCTCAGAATGTACTCCTACGATTCTGTGTTAAGGACTTAGGACTTCTGGTTTCAATCGCAGGGTTTGACGTTTTCGGCATTTGGGGCTTCGTTTTGGCCATCTGAATCTGCACTCTGGTTTGGCGTAAGCTCGCGGTCCTGATCCCTCGTGTCACCCGCTGATGCAACTTCCATCCATCATGGCTCCAGGCGAACTACGAGAGAACTGATTGCGCTTCATGCGAACCCTGGACTAAGCCTCGAACCCCCAAACCGATGAACCCCAGGAAACCCGAAACCCGCATAAACCCGCCTGAACCCGCAACGAAGCGCTAAACGCCCAAGATGCCCAAGATCCCCCCCAACAACCCCCAAAGCCAAAGATGCCCAAGATCCCCTTAAAAAACCCCAGAGCCCCCAAAGCCAAAGAGACCCCCCGAGCTCTTGGCATGAAGACCGCATCGGCGGCGGTCGACTGTCTCCGGAGGGCAGCGGGTCGAGACTGGCATTGCAGAGGTAAACCAAACTTAGCGGCTTAGGGTTTAGGCTTTAGGGTTCTACAATGGAGGCTGTCTGAAGATACTGCAGGTGTTAGAAAGGCCCAAAGTCTCCAATTGAAACCTTGAGGCATCCAGCACAGTCCTCCGAGCTCACCGGGCGACACCCAAACCCAAGACCCTGTACCCTATCTGCGCACAGAAACCCTAAACCCTAAACCCTAAACCCTAAACAACCACCTCCCGGCTCTGAGGAGTCTCGCGGACGATGTTGGGGGATTTTTACAGAAATCCATACCCAAACCCATAGTAGGTACCTACTATTATAGGGCCCTAGGGGCTCTAGTACCCGAAAGAGCAGGTACCTGGAGGGTTAGGGAATCCTTAAGCAGATGCTCAATGGGCTGTCGCACTAAAGCTGAAGAGCCTCCGACCGAGGCTCGGGAATTGAAGTAAATCAGGCTCCAGCGCGTCACTGAGGTTTTGGGGGGTGCAAGAAGGCCAGGCACCCTTGAGATTGTCTCTTCGTCATTGATGCGGAGCACGCCCCGGACCTGTCGAAATTCAGAAGATGAACCTTATCCAAGTCTGACCATGCGGATTTTGTTCCAAGAAGACGCTCACTGTTGACGGCAATTGATTGCTACATGCGGAGGATAAATGCCCGAAAAAGAAACCTGCTTTGGAAGACTGTCTGGAGCCACATAATGACAGCAAAACTGGGCTTACCACGACCACGACGAACAGCCACAACAGGGCTTCGATTCTGGACTTGCAGTTCGGCGGTTGAGACTGACGGGAGGAGCCTCAGAATGATTTGGAGCTGGCCCATCCTAAACCGGTAAGACGCTGGGAAGAGTCTGCAGAAACCCAAAACTTAAGGGTTTTGGGCGATGGGATCCCTGCGTTGAGTTGAAAGCCCTTTGTGGGTTCCCCGGCCGTCGTGGCAACGGCGGCGGCGTCCTGCATCCAACGCTCGAGACGGTCAGCCCGCATGGCCTGCACATCAACTCCAAGGCTGTGGATTGAAGCAGATGCCCTGCAAAGCTTTTGCCCGTTCGTGATGATATCCGATCAGAAGGTTTGACTGACTCGGACGTTTGAAAAACTTTTAACATCTTCATGGTTCGAGCTTCCACGAACGGATGCGGCCGCTGCCTGTGGGCTGTGGTCGACCTCATAAAGAAAGCCTCGAGCCGGGGTCCGTAGGGTTCTGATGTCTCATGGAACCTTCGAGCTCCAACGAGAGCAAGAATCACTTGCACCCTCGGAGTGAAGAAGCAGGGATCTCTGGGGGTGTTTTCGGATCATTGGGCTTTGGCCACTGTACGTCCGGCGATGCGACCTGCGCCGTCTCGTCGTTGGCGTCTTTGACCTCCTTGAACTTCTCGTACCTCGTAGCGAACTCGCGGCTTTCTGCCGGCACAGTGTGTTGCATAAAGTCCTCGCCCAACCGTTAGAACACTCCTGATACAACCCCTACGCCGTAAGCCCCGAAAGCCCCAAAAAAAGGCTCTTGTACATTGGTGCAAGATGGTACAAGTCAAGAGTCCCTCAAGCCTAAACTGTGAGCCCCGATCACCACATGAACCAATTCGTACAAGTCCCACGAAACCTTTACAATTCCCACCTGGAGCAAAAAGCACAGACACCCGTGCTTGGAAGCCACCTTACAACAAACAACCTCCCTGTAAAACCCATTAACGAAACCCATTAGAACAGAAACAAAGAAACATGACGTCCCTGTCAAGAAATGCCTTTACAAACAAACGCCCACCGAGATTCAAGGACTTCTTCCGGAGTGGATCATGCCTTGCAGAACGCAGGCACCGCTGAATGAATCCCACTGCGGTCTAGGGCTTAGGATCCTTCATAGCTTAGGGATGTTTCGTCCAAGTCTTCATGTGCAAGCTTCTCCAGAACTTGTTGGAACAAGGCTTAGAGTTCTCACATGAACTCATTGTAGGATTGCTGATGCCTCCTCAACGAATACACCCGACAGGCTGTACAAAGTCTTACTAAACACTACCCGGCACACCCTGCGCAACCACGAGCCCTACAAAGAATGGAAACCTGGCCCATTGCGAACCTCGACATCTCTACAGACTGTGCCGAAACAGGGTCCCCAAGCCTCAACCCTCGCCCTCGCTATGCCCTCTGCCGGCAAGCCGCTTCATGGCCATGTACTTTGCCAGAGGTGGCTTCTGGAAGGGGCCCTGCGTGGCAGCCAGGCGCTCCTCCACGCGCTTCACGTCCCCTGTACAGGCCCGGGTATGGGGCTCAGGGTTTCGGATTTCAGGATGCTTAGGGTTTCGAACTTTTGTGTCGCGATGCGGACCACGACATAGATATATGTTGAGCAAGTTTTCGCCATCAAAATAGCTGTCTCAATATCTCGACCTTGCAAGGCAATCTGGTATCGACTGCCTGTTTTTTGAATTGTACACAGGACCTGGAACCTCTGGGCAGGGAAGGTAAAGTAAAGGCTCCCAAATCTGACAAAAAGAAGCAGACATTTTCACCTTCAGAGACTTGGAGCCCAACGGCCAACTCCACTCCGGCGGAAAAGGGTTTAGGGTTTAGGGTTTCGGGTTTAGGGTTTAGGGTTTGGGGTTGAGGGTTTAGGGTTTAGGGTTTAGGGTTTAGGGTTTCAATGAACCCAAAACAAAAACTCAAGGCCCCAAGAAGCCTAAAAATTTCGCGGCCCCAAATTTATCCCCGGAACTGCTTTTGTCAAGGCCACGCTTCGCCGCGCGGAACCGCCCCAAGGGATCTCCGTACAAGATCCTGGGTTCGGGTTTAGGGTTTAGGGTTTAGGGTTTAAGGCTTAGGGTTGTGTTTCGGGAGCTTAAGTGAAGTTTATACCAGCGAGACACAATTTTCGACTTGCCAGCAAATCATGAGCGATGAGTGCCTTAACAAGGACCCAGCGTCTTTTCCGCATCGAACTCATCCACAGGTGGCTCAGGGTGTACTGCACGCGGGTTTCATGAACAAACCAGGCAACCCAGAAGGACAACCAAACAAAAGCGTCCTGATGGCTGCCGATGTTTTCGCCTGGGTGCCCGCGGGCCGGCCACTGAATGTGGCCGATTTTGCTGCAAATGAGCCTCAACTGATGCAGCCGGCAGATTCGCATGGGCATTTCCAACCGCACGCTGCTAGATCACTGTGGGTGATGAAGGAAGGTCGCAGTTCAGAAAGGACAATAACTACTTCGGTGCTCCTTGCAGCTTGGGAACTCGCGGGTTCTTGGACAATGGGACAGACTGCGGTCTCATGGTGTCTTCGGTGTCAGCTGCTGTCGCTAAGCGATAGTCTGAAGCTCACGCTGTATGTCAAAACTTAAAGCATTCGGTGCCTGCGATGAATGATAAGTTCATAACAGGCTCAACACCAAAGCTTGCTCCGGGAAACCGAGCCTTTACATCTCCGAAGTGAATGTGCATGGGGGCTAAATTTGTGTTTTAGCCGCGTTGCATTGCTGCATTCCGGGAAACACTCTGACAACGCAGCTGCTGAAATCCAGGCCAGTGCATCAACATGCTGTGAGCCAACATGAAGTAACCAGCGAACGAATGTTCGAACACAGTTTTGGTACTGCATTCAGCTTGCAACACAAGCAATGGCGCTGCGAAGTATGCATACATGTGGCAAATTGCCGCAAACAAACTGCATCCCGAGGCGAGCCGCTCTCGTCCCAGTCGCGGGCTCTTGTGTTTGCAGTGTGTCTTGAAGCATAAATGCTAACTACAAGACTCCCGTGCATCATCCGGACATCATGAGCCAGCTCCTGTGGCCATCATAAGGTTGAATCAAACTGCTTTCGTCCATATCACGCAATCAGCCAACGAGGCACAGGTTGCCGCAATCTCTTTCGGAGGCAGCGAGCCAGAGCACGGCCAAGAAGGCAGTTGCAAGTCACGAGCCACAGGAGATCTGCCATTCGGACTCCAAAAGCATGTGTCTGAGCCCTTTTCCAAGATGCAGATCGGAGAGCGGGCCCCTTTTCCGCCAAAACTGACATAGACGTGTTGCAGACCTCCCAAGCACTGACTGCGGGCCAGTTGCACAGCGGTTCGGTTTAGGCTTCCGTTTCCT
>CAJNDV010010069.1:0-32207 GCA_905221635.1 Symbiodinium sp. CCMP2456
GGGTTTCGGCGCTCACACTCGGTTTAGGGGTTTAGGGTTTCGAGGTTTCAGCACTCACAACTAGACAAGCAGGCGAGGCTTCATTAGGGGTTAGGGTTTAGGGGTTGGGAGTGTAGGGCTTCAGGGTTTGGCGTGTCCTTCTTGCCTCCCACCTATAGCGAGGAGAAGCCCGCATTGCGGGGTTCAGTCAAGGAGCTTAGCAGAGTGTGGCGACTTCGCATCGTGTGGCAGATATCGCTCTGAAAGAAAAGTGTAGCTATACAAGTTGTGGCTTTGTTCCAAAGGTCAGAATCAGCTTCCGGCTTCAAAGTACATGTCAAGTTTAAGCCAGGGCATCATCCACAGTTTCATGGCTTCGAGAATCTGTCAACAAGTGCATATGCACTTCTCTAAGGTTACAAGTGACAAGTGGACCCTCGACTCAGTCCGATCAGGGCACAGCATTTGCATCATCCTCACTACTCTAGCTTGACCCCAGCTTTTTGGCCAAATCAATTTCATCCGAAGGTAGAAAGGACTTGACAGTGAACAGGGTGTAGGCATTAGGTGTTTTCTCTCTCGTATGGTTTGGATCAAGGGTTTAAGGCTTTGGGGTTCGGGCTGTCTCTCTTGTTTCGGCATGAGAGAGAATCACAGGAGGTTTCACTGAGCCCATGGCCAAAGTGCACCCGATCTCACCGTCACCAGTCTCGGTGGCATCTTGCTCCTGTGAAATGTACAATAAACTGCGATATGAAAGAAAGTACATCTTGCATCTCTCGCCTGTCTACCTAGGCTGGTCACAGGACGGATCACAGCTCCTTCTGCATCAACTCGTTTTGAAGCTTCCCGACCTCCACTGGCAAAGCTGCTAGGCATTCGCCATTCGCTTAGTTATGGCATCCTGGGCATCAGGGTTTCGCAAACCTCAAGCTATGCAGGGCCTGAGGACCCAAGCTCTGATCCTTTATCGGGGCACCTCCGACAGGCTCTTGCCACGAAGGTTCCTAAAGACAGGGCGGGTCCTCATTCCTACTCTTGCGGCTCTACACATCTACATTCTACATGTATAGCTATGTACATATATATATATATATACACATATACATACATACATACATACATACATACATACATACATACATACATACATACATACATGTACATGTACATGTACATCGATACGTTTAAGTAAACACATATATCTATCTATCTTTCTGTCTATCTATCTAGATTCTAGATAGATAAACAAATAGATAGATTGGATAGACAGACACGTAGATAGATAATCTGTCTGTATACACATATATATATATACATATGTACATGTATATATATATATATATGCATACATCTGTAGGTGGTTACTATATTACACACGTGTACAGATGTACATATGTTTATATATATGTATGTATATTCATTTATACTCATACTATTTTGGGTATCTTAGTCTTTCTGACGCTCCCTTGTAAGACCCCTGCCCAAGGCTTCGGAACCGAGCTGCTGTAACTTCGGAGCGCCACTCCAGGAGCCCGGAGAGTCGCCTCAACGCATGTGTCGATGTGTGTATTTATGTGTGTATATGCATACACCTCTACACGTAAGTATACATACATACATACATACATACATACATACATACATACATACATACATGTATATGTATATGTATATGTATATGTATATGTATCTCTCTTTCTCGCTCGGCATGGATTGTGTAAACGATTTCTACAACTCTAGTAGATTAAGGGTTGTTCTTATGAAGTCTTCCATGGTCCGCAATGTTTCATCATGTGCTGTGGAGCCCTAGTGAAGCTTCGCAATACGGACTTGTCTGCACAGCTGGCGCAGTTCATGCAAAAAAAAACCCGGCCTCTGAAGGAGCAAGTTTCGGCGGATTACGGCCTTGCCAAGCCACGTGGTTGCTCCCAGGGATCACATGGGCTCACTGTCTACCAAATTTCAGGTACGACATGTGCGCGCAATCTTCATTCGCCTAAGAGTTGCAACGAGGACTTTGAAGGCTTACTTACCTCCCCTCTCCACTGCTCCACACGTCCAAAGTCCAAACGGAGGGACAGTTCTCAAGGTTCTGGCCGGCAAGCTTGCAAGACAAGAGGCCGCCATGCGCTGCACCAAATTGAGCTCTGCACCAGGGGAAAGGCCTTTCACTGTAAATGCAAGGCTGACCCATCACAACGGAGACAGCCCCCCTCGCTCCGCTAGGTAAAGCTGAGCTCGAAACCCACCTTTGCATCATTGCCTTGGAGAACTTGATCTCGCAAAGGCTCCATGTCCGGAGCTTGGGTCAAGCTGCTGCGAATCCTTCGCGGCGCAGCCGAAAAGTGCAAACTGCAGCCTCTGCCTTTCTCACATAGAACCCCACTTCGCAAAGGAGTGCTTTCGGTCAAGGGCCGCATGCTCCCATGTCTCAGGGGTTTTTCGGAGTCTCCGTGCTGCAGGCACCGCTCGAACCGCCGCGCAGTCATAGGCAAGTGATGTATTCCGCTTTGTTCGTGCCGTCTCGAGGTCTATTTGCACATGCCACGGGGCACTGCAAACAGAACAGTGGGCCCCGCGATTGTTTGAACGGTCATCGCTGCCTGAAACATCCGACTACATCCGATCGCGTGTGCATGCGCTCGAGAGGGCAACCTTGTCAGCCACCCTTTCCAGCTCGCGTCATCACAGCCCAGAAAGACCGAGCAAGGAGCTGATCGAGGGAACATAATTTGAGGGCTCGCGCTTCGTTGTGGCCGTTGTGCATTTTGCTCCGGCTCAACATTCAACATGCAAGCTCGTGCGTTACGCGAGAACGGCTAGAAATGCAAATCGAGCTGAGCTGACGTAGGAAAGCCAAGTTGCCCAAGCCTCCTTAGCTGTCACAGATGACAGATCTTGCTCTTATCAGCATTTGTCCCGCACAGAACCCGTATTGAAAGCAGAGCTTCATAGCGGCTTGAGCACTTTCCAGCTCTGAAGCTTCCAGATCGTCTTGCAGCTTCCGGACGTGCTGCTTTGCGATCTCACACACCTGGCACGGTCATGTCTTGGCGCCAGCCGTGGGCCGCATAATGAATAGACAAACTTGCTAGACAAACCAACTTGGCGGATGGCTAACTCCGACAGCACAACAATGCGCTGAATGCCGGCTGCTGCGATAGATCCGGTCCCGACATTATACAGCTACTTGTGACTATCGCGGATGTGTGTGTGTGTGTGTGTGTTTGTGTTTGGTATAGTGTGTGCTGGGCTCCTCCTCTGAAGATTTCAGCTTCTCCATGGTGCTTTCCAAAGCCTCCAAGCACTTCCTTGGTTAAGGGTTTAGGATTACGGCCTTAGGGTTTGGGGTTGAGGCTTTCCGGTATAAGGGTTTGTGGTTCTGAATTTCTAAAAACATTTTTCTGCTTGCTCGACTGTAAAGTGCCAGACTGCGCCAGAACTTTCTAGCTTTTCGGCCACGGAGCTCCCGCTCTTCCTTTTCATCTTGGACCTGGCCATACAAGAGGGATACACTATAGAATAAAAGCTCATACATATATGTTTTGAACAAAAATAAACAAATAAATGTATAAATACATAATGATATATGTATATATAACATGTAGATAGCACGTATATATGTGTGTATGGATGGATGGAGGGCTGGCTGGATGCATGGATGAATGCATGTATGTATAAGTACATATATATGTATATATATTTATGTGCAGACATACACATTTACATTTACATGTTCATCTACATGCACATTTAAGGATATATTCAGACACAGAATGCAAATATACATACATACGAACAATGCATGCATAATTAATATATATATATATAATGTAACCACGAAATACATACATACATGCAAACTTAAATAGGTACGAAGACAACGCATAGACACATACGTGCGGACATAGATAGATGTAGGGTCAGAGTGACATACATGAGCAAACCAAAACGTAACAAATACAAACTGAAGTATGTATGTATGCAGGCCAATGTATGCATGTATGTGTGGTATGGGCCACCTATTTGGCTGTCCTACTAACCTGCTAATTTTCGACAAATTGCAGTCTTGAGAAGAATGATCCGGCGGTTTTGAGGGCCAGTATCATGAGGCTCCCACTGTATCCTACTCTTTGGGTCTAGAGTGGGAGTGCCTTGAGCATTTTCCGAAGCTCCCGTCATAAAGCCGAAGGATGTGGGTCGCTTTGGTGCTCCCCCGCGACACCGTCCGCGGTAGGCTAGTGGCTAGAGTAAGGCTGACTTAGGTGCTGCACTGCTACGCCGGCTCCTGTGTGGGTGGAGACTGTTGCTTAAGGTTATCTATACCTTCGAAACCTTATGTGGCACCTGAGACTGCACCAGCTGCAGCTTGTCAGTCTGCGAGTGGCACTGTTGCTGCAAGGTTTCCTCAGAGAGCATTGGCTTTCAGCCAAGCTGCATGGACCATGTCACACATGCCTGGCCGGTCTGTTGCGTAGCCATCGTTGGCGTCTTAAAACCGGAGCGTCTCGTGAAATCTTACAAGTGCATGCTCACTACATCTGCAGTGCAAAAAAGGGTCAAATGCCCATGGTGTTTAGGGTTGATTGCCCGTTGAACATGTTGCACTCACTTTCCCTCTCTCTCGCTGCCGTGCCATCATCAAGAGTCTCGCAACGCAAGGGCACGAAAACGCAGGCTAGAATTTACTCACTTTACACCTGGCAAAGTGAGCGGCTCGAATCTTCTTGGCAAGGCACGATCTTCCCTTGTAGCTCTTTGTTGCCTCGGACGGGGGTCGCCATGCAATGTGCATGCACGAAGAGCAGTCGAAACTACTGCAGCATGTAGGAAACAAGGGTGCCTATCGGGGATCCGTAGGCCATACCGTGCAGAAGGGATCCTTTGATTTGAGGTAATCCACTACAAGCCTCTTGTCCTCTGATGACCCCACTGTTAGATGGCACTCCTCCTTCGCTCTTTCAGCACCGCTTCGGTCGGGCTGCGCTCGGTCAACTTTTGAGCTCGAATCTGCTCTGCTTCGAGTTGGCTGTCGGGCTGCAGCCTCGGCTTAGGCTTTGGGCTCTCGCAACTGACGTTAAGTTTAGGGTTTACAGGAGCTAGGACTTACAGTACATTTCGGGTTTCGGGGTTCCCGGACTCTCCAGGCGAAGCGTCAACAACAGTTATTGCAAGTAAGGAGGGGTTTTGGAAATCTCAAGCTTCGGTGTGCATTGTTGTTCAGGTGAGGTTCTACTATCTGACATTTGCCGTTTTTGTTCGGAAACACTCCCTTGTCTAACGACACCTTTGATTGCTGGCAGGCGACGACATCAGCCCTTTGACCAGGCGTCTCCAACGGTTCGTCATCATCATTTCTCTGATCCCTTCGGCTTCCTCATCCTTGCCGTGGAAAGATTATGCCAAACACGTTTCAGCACTCACTCTCGAACATGTCTAGGCGAGGTTCCTGGTACACGACGATGTGCTCATTGGCACTGGGAACGGCACGTATCACCATCCCTCCACTGCGTTAACAGCTACCAAACACGTTTAGGGCTTGGGCACGGTGGGATGGGCTCAGGGTTTAGAGCCTAATTTCCCAGGCCGTGTTGCTTCATCATCCTCGCCCTCGCTTGCTGAGTTGGCTCCTTGGCACATACGGAGACATGATAAGAGGAAGATCAGTCATACTAACAATGATGATAATCATAACCATGATCTAACATAAAACGGAAGCTTGGAACCCTGTCAGCAAGGACAGGGACAACTCTGCACTCCAAGTTGCGCTGGCGCTTTGGTTGGAAAGAGATCTCCAAATCCTAGTGCCGCACAAGAGTTTCAAAGCTTGGCTTACACAACAAGTCTCATGCGACACATTCAAACAAAGAGTCATAAGCACAAATAGTATGGTCGGTAGGTATGTATTAGTATATCTATATACATGTATATGTGTATATATATATACATATACATACATGTATATATACATATATTTATATAATATAAGTTATACATATGTCATATATATATATATATAACAGAGAGAGAAAGAGAGAGAGAGAGAGAGAGAACAAACAAAATGAAGCATGGCCTGCAGCGAGCTGGAGCTGCTCATGCGTCTTCGAGCGAAGGCCTCCTTCGGGGCAAAGCTTCGCTCGCTTTCCGCACACGACTGGTCTCAGGGTTTAGGGGTTTAGAGTTTGGGGAGGGGGTTTAGGGTTTTAGGGGTTTACGCTCTCGCAACTCGGATAGAATCTGGTAGGGCCTGGAGTCAGGGGGAACTATGCCCATGACGGCTGGATGATGCACGCATGTCTCCTGCTGCGACTGGTCTTCGCTGCCTTAGGATGGTGGAATACCCGGAATGCCTTCATCGGCCAAAGTTGCAAACCATCGTCCTACAGTTGACGCCAAGGTGCTTTCCAAAAGCCAGATTTGGTTTCGAAGCTCCTGGTTCTCCTTCGCGGAATGTCGAACATGAGAGTGCGCACACACACACACACACTCACTTACGTGGACGCTGCACCCACCTCTACGGATCTCTACGCGCTGAGCCAACAGCAACACGATGCAACACGCTTGCAGCATGTCACGACTGACTTGTAGCTCCGACCCCACGCTGCGTGGGTGTGTCTCGCCTAACCCTGTAACGCGAACCCTGAACCTCTAAACCTCTAAACCCTAAACCCCTAAACCCTAAAACCCTAAAACCCTAAACCCTAAAGCCTAAACCCTTTAATGCTACACCCTAAGCCGTGGGGTTGCAGACAAGGCGCGGCTTCGAGCCGCGCGATTTCGTCCGGGATGCCATCCATGGAGCGGAGGCTCATGGACTGCACAGGGACAGTGCGCGACGCTAAGCAAAAACTGCTTGAGGAGGTGGGTGTTCGAATTATTCTATTATATTTCTAGATATTCTATAATTTGTTCTAATGTATGAAGCTTTATTGCCGTATAGCTACTACATTAGAGTCTAGCAACTAGATGTGAACTACCTTTTCCTAGGAAACGGCCGAATTCCGAGCCTGCGCTGGGAGCAGCTCTGCGACCGTGGAGCGCCGACCTCGACGCGAGGGTGCCCACGTTTCCGATGTGGCCGAGTCCTTGGCACAATGACGTTTGGTCTCCTGCACTTTCGGATCAAGTCTCATCTCCACGTCGAGAACTGCAGGAATCGTTTCCAGGCTTTTCTCCGGAGCTTCGATTTGCATCCGTGTCTGCAGACATCTGATGTTCTGAAGCTACGACAATGGAGAAGCACTTACAAGTACAAACAGCCAGCTGCAATGTCCCATGTCGCTCGAACGCCGTTGATCTTACTGGATATTGCACCTCTGGAGACAGAATAAAAACGTCAGGGAAGAAAGAGGTTGTTGGTTGAACTCAGTGGGCCGCAGGACACCAGCGGCCTCTTCATCTTCTTTTCGCAAGACCGCAGCAGCCACAACCAGAAAACCCGAATCATCTAGAGGAGTAGCTGGACATTGCTGTACCATGCGGTACCCGGCAGCCAGGATTGCTATCCAATGGCACCGGCTGCTTCAGGGATGTTCAGGGTTGGGGAGCCCTCAAAAGAGATGCAAGAAGCCCGCAGCGCTCCAGATGTTGAGAGCAACCCTTACAAGCCGGGGAAAAGGAAGACGAATCCAGATTGAGAAAAAGAGATAATTTGATGGATCCAAGGCCTAGATCCTAGAGCCTGTGTAGAATTTCGCACGTGGACTTCTGGTCCAAGCAGCTGCATCTGAAGACTCGAAGTCTTCGCCAGGATTAAGGCTGAAACTGGTTTCGAGGATGGCAGTTCTCCTTGCAACGGAGACATGTGCATGAACTATGCGGTCAGTCATTTCAGCTCTTCGCCACCGCCATATACCGCCATCGTATTGCATGAGAGAGCAATTAGGCCTCTGCTGGCTTCGTGCGGTGGCTGCGGTGGAGCGACGCTGGTCGAGTCGATTCAGCTGTCGCTCAACCTGTCGCTCAAACTTCCGAACTGCACTGCCTTTTGAACAACTGTGCAAAAGCCTTGTCAACATGGCTTTCAGAACATTTCTCTCGTGATGTTTGCAAGGGTCACACATTGCATATTGAACAAGTACTTACGCATAGTAAGAGCACCCTTGCGACAGCAATTGAGCACCCGCACGACCATGAGCTCCAGGAGCGCCATTGTCATCACAATGGCTGTCGTCGGCAAGATCAATATCAAAATTATCTCAGCAACAGACCCCAGCAGCGGTGGAACAACGACCTATTTCTATGAAGGTTTGGCAGCGCACTCAAACACTCTAGCCCCTTTCGAGCAGTTTGCTCCTTTCTCAAATAATTTTATCCCTTTCGATCGGTTTGCTCCTGTTTCTCAAATACTCCGGTTCTTTTTTTTTGCGCGGGCTCGATTTTGTTTCTCGAATAGTCTGGTCCCTTTTAGGCGGTTTACTCCTGTTTCTCGCATACTCTAGCCCTTTCCGGTGGTTGGCTCAAGTTTCTCCAAGCCGCTAGCCCCTTTACTTTGGAGCGGTGCGCTCCTTTGTTGCTACACTACTCTAATCCCTTTGATACTCAAGTCCCTTTCGGGCGGTTTGCTCCTGTTGCTGCGGTTTCTCAAATATGTAGTCCTCCTTCTTTCGAGCGGTTTGCACCCTTTTTCTATACTATTTTGCTGCCTTCCGAGCGACGAGATTTCTCTTGCTTCCAAAATAATTCTACCCCCTTTGGAGCGATTTGCTCTTGTTTCGGAAAGACTCTAGTCACTCTAGCCCCTTTCGAACGGATTTCGATTTCTTTCTCGAATGCTCCGGTCCCTTTTGAGCGGTTTGCGGTTGTTTCTCAAAGCCTCTAAAACTTGTTGCTTAAATTCTCATTTCAAGGCTCTTTGGAGCTGTTTGGTCTGTCTCTCAAGACGGTAGTCCCTTTCAAGCTGCGTGCTCCTTTTTTCTAAATTGCTCTAGTCTCTTTCGAGCGGTTTGCTCCTGTTTCTCACACACCCAGGTCCCTTTCGCGCTGTTTGCTCCTGTTTCTCAAATACTCTAATCCCTTTCTCGCGGATTGCTCCTCCTTTTTGGACTGCTCAAACCACTTCAGGGTCGTGTGCTCCTGCATTTCAATAACCTCGGACCCTTTCGAGCAGTTTGACATGGATCGCTCCTGTTTCTCAAACCCCGTAGTCCGTTTCAAGCTGCGTGCTCCCTTTTTCTAAATTACTCTAATCTCTTTCGAGCGGCTTGCTCTTGTCTGTCAAATACGCAGTCCCTTTCCAGCGGTTTGCTCCTGTATCCCGCGTACCCCAGTCCCCTGCCAGCGGCATGCTCCTCTCAAACACTCTGGCCCCTTTCGCGCGGATTGATCCTGCGTTTTTGGATGCTCAAGTCCCTTTCGAGCAGGGGGCTTCCCGTTTTAGCTTATTCCAGTCCCTTTCGGGCAGATCGCTGCTGTTTTCTCAAGCACTCTACGTTCTTTGGAGCGTTTTGCTCTTGTTTCTCCGATACTGATACGCTAGTCCGTTTCGAGCGGCTTGCTCCGGTTTCTCTACTAGTCTAGTCACGTTCGAGCGGTTTGCTCCCCTTTCCTAAACTATTCTGCTCATTTCCGAGCGACGAGCGATTGCTAATTCTAGTCGTTTCTAGTCCATTTCGAGCGGTTTGCTCTGGTTTCTCAAAGACTCCAGTCCCTTTCGAGCGGCTTCCTCCTGCTTCTGAAAGAGCCGATGTCAACGGAATCTGCCACCACCACCACACTACATCCTTAAACCCTATACCCATCCGGTAGCAGCCGGGGCCTGGCGGTTGTTCCACAACTCTTGTTCCAGTGCAGTTGCTCGATTCTCCTCGCCGAGTGTAAGTTTAAGTTGTCATGACGGTTAAAACTGAAACCTGTCTGCGCTCCTCACGCTGCAGCCGGCGTCGCAGCACGAAGTTATCGATTGCCAGGTTCTTCGGAGCCATCCTATCACATAGGACGGTCTCGTCAAGCAAGTCACCTGAAAGAAGCGCTAGCAATGGAGCAGCAGTCCTGCTCGGCGCTCAAGTGTCAGCACTTTGCAGCCGCTGCAGTCCGTTTGGAGGCACAGGAGGCGCAATGTTGATGGCAAGGCATATGGGGCAGACAGTCGAAGCCGGCATCCCATCACAGAAGAAGATCGGCTGTATTGGAATCATTCGGGAACCGCATGACATGTCGAACTTCCTCATTAGCTTCAAGTGTATTTGGCAAACGCTGATCGGAGCTTGGTAGGAGCGTGAGAATGAGTTTCAACATGTGCAACCGATCAATCCCACGAGCCAGATACCCTAGCTGACTGGCACATGCTCATACATGCAGCGCCACGTAACAAATCTCACATCTCACCGTACATGTCTGCACAGACATGCTTACAAAACGCTGCACATTCACACATGCAAAGCAGGCTGTGGCCAATACAGCTTGACACGGCCCACTGAGCCCACTGCCATCAGCCGAACCAGCACGACCTCAAAAATCCAGTTGTTCGGTGGGGCCCACTGATGACCCAAATTCCAATGGTCCGATGGCTAGAAGAAGGTAGCAAGAAGATGGAGCTGCTAGTAGAGCTTCTCTACGAAACATCTGCCGACAATCAAGTCGTCTCCGCAGCTCATCCGGGCTGCCATGCTGCAGCAGGGTTGGGACTTTGACTCTGTTTGACTATCTCTCTTCATGCAGCGGCCCAATGTCAACAGCAGAGCTTCTGCACCGTGGCCCGTGCCCGGGCTGAATTTGCCCAAAAAGACAGAGGGCCGGTCTAGCTGCACCAGAGATACCGAAGGGAGCCTAAACCCTAAACGCTGAACCCCGAACCCGAAGGGGCGCGTAAGTCGCTCGCGATCTGCAGAGGCCATTCGACCTCCGCCGGCTTTTGGTCTGACGACTGGGATCCCCTAAGCTCCGTAGCCCCTTTGCAGCTGGGAACGAAGGGTAACCCTAAACCCTAAACCCTAAAGGGTTTAGGGTTTCTGCAGGGGAGTCTTCCAAGGCCGAGGCGATCTGCAGACGAGAAGCGGCCTTGAAGTCAGGCGGTCCAGTCCCATGCCATGCTCTAAGAAGCAGTTAGGGTTTAGGGTTTAGGGTTTAGGTAGATGAAACCCTAGACTCTAGACTCTAAACCAGTGTTAGGGGCAAACAAAGCACGTCCAACAAAGGGCGCAAAGGGCACGGAAGCTTGCGCCGTTCCCCTTCTTTCCCCCTTCACAAACTAGTTGTGGCTTGCACTCACACCTCCCTCCCACGTGACCGCCCAAGGCGCGTTTCAGTCAAATTGACTTCTGGACGCTGGGCGACTCGATGCCGGCTTCCGAAAGGCTCGGGCCGGGCCAGGCTACAGAAATGGGGGTTTCCGAAAATAGGGGACCCTAATATAGTACCCTAAATAATAGGATCCTTAATAGAAGGACCCCAAAATAAGGTACCCCTTGTTTTTGGAAACTCCTAAATGCTGTCTCCAGCAGGAGGCTGGCACGACATAAGCATCTTAGGTCACTCGTGGGGCCTTCAGGACAAGCAGGTACTGTACAATCTTCAATTTGGAGGGCGGGCTTTTGGGTCCAGCTCGTTGGATCTTGTTCAGATGGCAAAAGCTGCCAAGGCCCCACAGTGTCTCGAATAAGCTTGAAGGTGAATTGCACCCTCCAAAGCCTGGCTTCTCAGAACGGTATAAAATGCACTGACCGTGCAAGCCTAACTAACCAAAGCATTCATTAAAGGCCTGCTTTGGCCTTCTCAGCTGCCAGGTAATGCTTCAGAGCGGGCACATCAGCGCTGCTAAACACGCACATCGACGTTGGGGGGTCCAAGAACTCGGCACCCAAGATAGCGTAGGTGACCCATTGAGTGAGATCTTTCGAGTCTGGAAAGTAGAATGATATGCGCCTGGGCAACATTCTGCGGAGAACTGACTGTCTTGTGCTACTACGCCCCCCTCCATTTTTCACCCAAGCACAAAATGCTCCAGTGTGCCTGACGCCGAGATCTTGGAGCTCCCCGAAGTCCGTGCCGTCGCCTGTCATGAACCAATAGCCGCCTTCAATCCCAATCGGGGCCATGGTCACCTGCGGTGGGTGCTGCACGCACTGCTGGAAACATGTGCCCCTGCACAAATTAGACCGCCGCCCACCTTCTGGGACATCAAGAATTGGTCCACCGTGCCCACCATGTTCACAGTGTCGTAGTGACCCTGTGTCACTGCATAACCATCTGCTAGGAAAGGCCATTGAGCTTTGCATGCGGTCGTGTTGCCATCCGCGATCACGACTCCTGCAATGGCAACGAAGAGGAAGACAAATTATGAACAACCCCATAGCTTTCAGTTGCTAGTCCACCTAAGAACGACAAGCACATCAGCGCGCAGGCGCAAGCAAAAACAACAACAAAATTAACAACCACCAATGGCAACCTCGACCTGCACCATCCCTCACCTAAAAATTACATTCCAGACCTCCGGCGCCTGCACGGCCGACTGCAGCCACCGGGTGGCTTCATAAGTGCACAGACAGTGTAGTAGCAACTCAAACCCTCAGCTGAAGCCATGAACCCGCAACGCCAAAATGGACACCTGGCCTTGAGCAAAGGGGGGTAGGCCCTATAAAACGGGACACGAGAGTGTAGGGTTTTACATATCGGGTGTATACGTAGGCTCTGGGGACGTCAGGGGGCTTGGCAAGAGGCGAATGGAAACGTCTCAGACCCCCAAATGGCTTCCAAGTGATTGAAGACACCAAAGTAAACACACAGTGCCTTCAGGGTCCTTCACGACTCGTGACGAAGACGTGGTTCTACTTGCTGACGTAGGTCCCATCAAGATTTTGGGAACGGCGCTGATGTTGCAGCAAGGAAGCACACTCAAGAGACGCATCGTCCCTGTCGCAGAAAGCAGCGGCTGGCACGAACAGCAGCATGACCAAGGATGCTGACGTCATGGTTATGCGCCACGCCGCTCTGCAAACTCTTGAGGCAAAACGGCTCTGGACACCATTCATTAGCCAGCCAAACAAGACTAAAGATAGAATCTTGGAGTCTATCAAACGAATAGAAGCTTGCAATCCCGCCTCGGCGATCAGCAGAACCAGATCTACCTCGGTCTGATGGGCTCGGACCACACAGATCTTATGCCTCGATGGAATCTTCCTAATTAGCTACTTCGACCACGAGCCATTGTCAATAGTCGGGCAGCAGGAGTCCCCTAGAATTTGCTAGATCCTGCAAGGATGAGCACGACAGCACCAGACCGCAAAAGCCAAAGTACCTCCATGCAGCAAACTCCAGGCTCCGCGCAAGGTCAGCACTGAAGATTGGCAATAATACCGAGAATGATGATTAGTAATATCCAGGATCGTCATAGTACCAATCACAGTAATAATAACAAGAAGAGGAAGGCTCATATTGACAAGCATTGTTGCTTTTCATTGTAGTTATATGGGTACCTGTAACATTAAAAATATTAAGAGTACCAATACGACTAAAGATATTAATATCTTCTCAATTCCGGCATCTCGTCCCTTGGCGTCCGGCGGTCTGCGCTGCCCAACCGACCTTAGCCGAGGAGGGGACTTCCGGCCCCATGGCCCCGGATTCTCTCGTTTGAGCAACGTGTCCCAAGTCACCTTACTGCTGAGGGTTGAGGGTTCAAAATGTCCTTTCTCCTCTTTATACCGGACTCAAGTCTAGCCAGACAAAAAACCCCCTAAACTTTTCACAAGGGACCTCATACCCTAAACTTTCTAATCTGTCTACCCTAAACCCTAAACCCTGTCTACCTGAGTAAGCAAGCCTGCCGGGACCAATGTTCCAACTCAGCAGCAAGGCTGAGCTCGGCACATTCTGCCCCTCCACGACCTGCCGGATGTGGGAGTTTCAGAAAATATAGGGTACCTTATTTTGGGGTCCTTATAATAGGGATCCTATTATTTAGGGTACTAAAATTAGGGTCCCTATTTTCGGAAACCCCCATGTGTAATCTCATGCGGTAATATTCTTATAGTGCTTATTTTGCATGATACTCTATTCTCCTACCTCTGTTGTGCCCTCTCTCGATGTACATACTTTGTGTTTGAAGAGGCAATTCCTTCGATCCATCTGCAACACCTCCTACAGCTCCGTGGTGCTCAAGGCACGGGCACGGATTCCCAACTCTCTCGGATCCACTCAATGCCAACTGTTTTTATCATGGCTGCGGATATCCCGAGCTCGTGTCAACTGGCACAGGCTCACTCTCCAGCACCCTATCTGTCTCACAGGTTCGGCAGTGACAAGTAAAGCCAAACTTCTGCATCTTCCGCTGCCGCACCTGAAGCGGCTGTCCCACCACAGACGGCACATAGGCCATCAATACTTCGTCACCGGGCACCAGGGGTCGGCGAGTGACGGAGTACATCCAAAGTCCTGGACCCTTTGCTTCTGGCTGGCTCGCCGTGGCAAACTCGATGCGACAGTTCGGAAGGCAAGAGTGGTTCGTGAAGGCCAAAGCCTCGCACAGAGCGGTGCCAATAACATTCTCAAAAAGCTGTCCCTGTCGTGCAGAAGCCAAGGGACTTGAGGCGTGTTCTGTCTCTTGCTCGGACTCTGAGTCGCTTTGCAGAGGCTCCTGCATCTTAGAGAGGGCCTCTGCCAGCTCCTCTGTCAGGTAGTCTGCCACATCGGCTCGGCTGTTGAGAGGATGTGGGAGGCTGATGCACATGTTCACCAGCTCAAAGGTTCCAAGTATGTTGCTCAAGAGCTCGCTGTCCAAGAAGCCCGATGCCAAGTCCTCAGCCTCAAAGATGGTCTCGAGGAGAGGGATGGCGCACGACATGCATCGCCTCCTCTCTTCCGGCGTATCGCTGTCGTCCGCCCCTGCAAGGCTATCCCATGGAGCTGAAGCGAATTGAGAGGCAAAGCGGTGTTTGACAGCTTCGAAGGACTGACCAGATCTTCTGGCCAGCGTCATGCATGCCACATGGTGCGCCAGCAATAGCAGATGCTCTGAGTCTGTTTCGATCGCCAGAAGCTCCAGGCTTTGTAGAGCGGACCAGCTTTTTGGACCAAGGCGGCCCTTGCAAAGGATGGCGTGGGAGGACTCCGAAAGCGCCCAGCTGCGACAAGACTCGCTGCAAAAGACTTCTGAGCAGTCGTTGCCGTCACACGTGATGACTTGACCGGGGCAAAAGCCGTCCGGGCACACTTCGTCGGGATATGTTGAGAGAGGGATCTTTTCGGATCCAGGCGGTGGCTCCAGATTTATGTACTTCAATTGTGAGGCTAAGCTGCCTACAGGTAACAGGCACGCGCAGCAAACCTGCACGCACTTGCGGCTTCCTGGTGACTGTATATACGCAAGAGGCCTTTCCTTCCAAAGCTGGGCACCCCAAGTCTGGTAGCTTGGAACATACAAGCCGCGACCTTGCCCACTGCTGGTTTCGCGAACCACACACTCGTCGAAGCGAGCAAGAACCACAGGGTTTTCGACCTCATCGCGCTTTGTCAAGAACTCTTCAAGAACCTTAGCATACTGCTCCGCAAGATGTGTGCTGGCACCGCGTGCTATGGCAGATCGCAGCACCTCTCGCGCTGTGTCGTAGTCCTGTTTGAAGATACAGGTTGTGAAATTATCGATCCAATTCGGGTCAGGCCCCATTCCCAGAACCCCAGCAGGGGGAGCTGAAACTGCCATGTCAGGCAGGTCACTTGGCTGCAAAGAACCGGGGAATTTCAAGCTCAGTTCGGGCCGCAGAGCGTTTTCGGGCATTGTCCAAGGATCAACTTCATTCGGGATGGTGCTGCAAGTAGAGTGGAGCTCTCCTCTACGATGCGTTCAAAAGACGGGGGTACCCAGCAATGCTGCCAACACTCGGTGCCCGCTTGGCTCGGCCATGCCTAGGGTCAATCAGTAGTCATAGCTACCGTCTCCTAAATTCTAACCTCACTAAGCAAGTCCCCCAATCCTGGACTGGGACGCACCCTGCCAAGTAAGTCCCCTGATCCTGTAGTTGAGTATGTGAGACAACCCTGAATCCGAAACAGCAAGAACAGTAAACCCCCATACCGGAAAAGATCCCAAAGCCTAAACCCCAAACTCCAAAACCCAAAGCCTTAACCCAAGATCCCGGCCTCTGTCTGGACCTCTCGCATCCCAGACGCGGACTTCTTGGCTCGGGGCTCGAGCATACTTCTCCATCCTGGCCCGCACTTAGAAGCGCTTTTTTCCCAGGGTTCCATATACTGGGTTCTTGTTCAGGAATTTTTAATTTAGACTACCATAACAGTTATCTATGGTAAATAGTATGGTTTTCTTATCATGGCAAGTTAAACTAAACCCTTAACAAGAACCCAGTATAAGTTCTATCGGGCTTTAAGTTTTAAGGGGTGGCAGGGGTTTAGGGGTCTATCGAGGTTTTATGAGCAATCTATGGGGCATCGACGGGGTCTACAAGGTGGTTTAAGGAGTCAAGAAACTCCCAGGTGTCAAAGCCACTGAGGGCAGCCAAGGCTCTGTAGACTGCGGTTTGGGCCATGCAGGATCAGCTCAGACGACCTTTCGGATCCTGAGCGTAAAGTACAGGGGTTTAGGGCATTTCGACTCTCACGCTCGCACAAAGGGCTAGGGTTCAGGGAGTTCAGCTTCAGATTTCCGAAAATAGGGGACCCTAATATAGTACCCTAAATAATAGGATCCTTATTATAAGGACCCCAAAATAAGGTACCCCCTATTTTCGGAAACTCCCAGATGTTACACCTGCTGAGGGCTTCGGCCTCGAGTGCAGCAGCTCTCAGAGCCAGGCGGGCATGTACAAGTCTGTGCAAAGGGAGTTTGGTCAGGGGTTATAGGGTTTTGTCAGCTGGAAAGGCAGCAAAAGCTCAGCGGAGGCATGTAAACGCTCAAGCCGCTCAAGATCGAAGTTTCGGTGACCTCGCCTGCAACAGGTTTGGGGAGTAGCTGAAGCAGTAAACCAGGCCGCAGTGTAAGCAAGATCGGACGAAACACCTTCGACACTTAAGTGCTCAGTTTTGATTTGCAAATGTTGCACAATGAAAGGTCACGATGACTTCCTGAATAAGGCTGTTTAGAAGGTCGTGTACTGATCGGTACCTCTGCAGGGACTCACTGGCACGTACAGACGGAAAGCCTCTCATTTCCGCACAGGCTCTGGCAGAAGTCCTCCACCCCTTTCAGCACGGACTGAAGTGCCGGCCAGCGCCCATGCAACCCTCACCCCGTCTTAAGGCAAGAGCGCGCAGGAAAAGCTGTTGATGACAACTGACGGAAGCTTAGACTGAAGATCCCTTGAAAGCAAACTACTGCACCATCGGAGGGCCCCAAAACCCTAAACCTACACTACTGGGAGATCAAATCCCGCCCTTCGTCTCGAGGGCCCCGACGCGTCTGGGGAATCAGCTCTGACCTGCATGGCCCCCGAGAAAAGAATGTGGGGTAGTTCTCTAAATCCGGACCCCATTTAGGGTACGGCACCCTTATACAAAGGATCCTAAAAGGGACCCTAATTTAGAGAACTACCTTGCGAGGCCCAGGCATGGAACGGGCACTTAACAGGCCTGTCGCCGCGCGCCCAGAGGTCCCCTTCAAGGGGTGCCCGGTCCAAGCAGCTCTGCAGCTCGCGGGCGTAGTCCCGATTGCTGGGATCAGCCTCTCAGGATCTGCTTGGCTTACAGGGCTCTTGTCAAGGAGCTTCATTTCAAGATCGTAATAGGGATGATCGTTAATCAAAAAAGGTTTCCTCATTATGATAGCTTAAACTATGGCATTTAAGAACAGCCCCAGTCTAAAGGGCTGGCTTTTGGGGGGATAATGGCTATAACATTACTAATATTACTAACAAAAACAATACCAAAAAGCGTTACTACTGCTATTGCTGGTCAGTTTTTATTGTTACGATGATTCCTAAACCCTAAACTACCCCTAAACCCTAAACCCTAAGCCCTATAGACCCTAGGCTTTTGCAGAGCCGGCCTTCAGGAGTTTCCGGTAGCAAGCGGCTGCTTGAGCCCACTGGTGTCGTTCTCTGTGAAGGCAGGCGAGCTGGTGCTGCACCTGCTGGGCTCTTGCTAAGGGACGTAGCTTAAGGGGACCATATAGGGAAAGCCTACGTACTGTATATGATTTACTATAGATTCCGATTGTGAAAACTCACATTCAGTGTGCTGCAGGCGACCCGGGTATTCTGAACGCAGCAGAAGAAAGGTTAAGTCAAGGGATTTGCTGCCCAGCCCTTGGGCTTAAGCCGTGGTGTGGTGGCACAGGATTCGTCAAGTTGGTGGCCACGCTGCTGTATTCACAATCCACAAACACAAGCCACAATAAGACGATGGCTAAGCCGGCTAGGTCAGGCTGCACAGCACAGGTCGCGCTGGAAAATGCAAGGCCTGCATGTTGAACTCATCGACTTCTTGCCTCAAGTCACCAAATGTGCCGATGCGGTGCGATGCCATGCAGTACTTCTCTGTACTTCTGCTGTGGGTCCGTTGCTGTCCCATCAAATACCGCGTTTGCCGCTGGACTCAGGTCTAGCCAGACCACGACCTGCAATCTACCCCAAACTCTAGACTCTAAACCCATGGCTGCAGCAGTTTCAGGTTCCGGGAGTCGAAACTTTCCAAATTGCAGGTTCGTCCCGGCGAAGACGGTGTATTTTGAATCGAGTCATGAACCAGGAGATGGTTCCCCACCCCCGTAGTTTTCGGCAAAGCAGAGTGCGGCGGATCAAAACATGAGTGACACTGCACAGACACACACACACACACACGGACTGACTGACTGACTGAGCTATCTGTTTCTTTGAAGCATTGGCTCTGTGGCTCAGCCTCTCATGAGAACTGTATGGCTAGATTTGCCCAACAAATGCCCAGGGGCAAGTAGTTCCGCAATAGCCACAGCGCCTGACAATGACGATATGACGTTGCGGATCCGACCTAATCCAAGTCTAAGCCTGCAACACAATTACTGAGGCTCTTGCAAAGTTCTACGGCAGGCTTCCCCTCAAGCTCTGGCCTCAGAAAAATTGCCTGCGCGCTGCTCCAACACGGCCACGGCGCGGAGAATACGGCTGCTTCGCTCGTCAAGGCCTAGAGCGAGCCAGCGATCAGATTCCCGTGCAGGCTGCGTCTGAGTGGTAGATATACAGCGGCCGTGACAGTGATTACGGTATGGTTGCGTGAAGTGGGAAGTTTGAACACCATTTGACTTCGCACGTGGTCAGCTGTTACAGTTGCAGAGCGTCAAGGCTTCTGGTGGGAAGCCCCTGAGCGTCACACGGTATGCCTCTCGAAACCAGTGCAATGCCGCGTCCTGGCATTCAGAGTTTACGGTGATTGTCAGACTGTGCGAGCTTCAGCCGGAACCCTTGACTGAACACTTTGAAGGGATCCTTGTTGTAGATTACTGTGAGCCCCTTGCCTCCCTAATCCCTCCCCGCACGCGGCCAGCGAGGAGACGCAAGGGGTGGCCTCATCGCCTCTTTCGAAGTACGCGGCTCCAAGGTTGCACCGAGCCGGTGCACTCCTCCGCTTCAACCGGCATCGACGAGAAGGCATGTAGTGAAGCCGGTGATCGTGGCTTGTGCCGGGTACTCTAGTGTAGCTGATGAGCTGGTACACTTCATCTGCTTGCGTCCGTATTCCAACACGAAATCTGCACATTTTGAAAGATTTGCAGCTCACTCGGCATAGCACACACGAGGGTTCGGGTTAAGGCCGTTTCCCCAAGGCTTGAATTTGGATTTTTGAACCTTTACCACGACTATTCCTTAGGGTTCCTTATTATGATTATACCATAACACACTGGAATATACTCTGATACACAATAAAAACACGATAATGTGCAGTAAAATACTATAAGATACCGCTATAGTATACGATAGCAACATTTGTGCTAATGTTGAGATAATGGGGAAGGGAGGGGTTTAACTTTTTCTGTGCAGCACCGACGCTGCTGGCCGGAGCCTCGGCACTCGATTGCAGACCGCGTGGAACTCCCGGATAGCCTCCTGCGAGCAGCGGTGCTTTGATGGTACAATGAGGGAAGATGGCACGTCTAGTCGGTATTCCCCATCCTCCACCCGCGCTTCGTGCAGAAGTCGAGCACCTTTCTGTGTTCCCCGAACTGCCTCGAAGAAGCTTTGGCAGAAGGCTCTGACCGACGTGTGGAGAACTGCGGCTACCTCTGACACGCCTCCATGTCTTCATGGTCGATGGGGCTCACATCGAAGAGGCTCAACAATGATGCGTCCAAAGGCTGCCTCGTTGCAAGAGATGCAGAGCCCCCCGTAAGTACCCAGGGGCAGGTGAAGGTTTCACAGCTTACATGGACTCCAAGACGTCTTCGACCCTGGCATGGCAAGGGTCTGCTACACAGGTGCTAGGTGGGTTTTCACGCTCCCATGCGCGGCCTTTCGCGGCCTGGTCCATAGCAAGACCCACATGAGGCCATGGCCTTGGCTTACACAATCACGCAAACCTCATGAAGTAACAACAACAGGATTCTCAATATCAGTGCCGTGTCGATCCTGTCCCCTCTTGCAAACCAGGTCTCCAATTGGTTGGCTCGCTCGAAGAATTCATGGATGCCAGCGACCAGAGACTGCATCCCATCCGAGATGCTACAGTACTTCCCCTGACGGGCACGAAGACTTGAAACCACATGTCGGGCCTTCTAGTGGCTCACTGCACTCCTGCTGGACGAAACCCTCCGCAGTGTGCCTAACCAGCAGGCTAGGAGGCTAGGCTGCACGGCATGTCGTATGTTGTGCTCTACAGTCCACCTTTTTGAACCGGGACATGAAGAGGCATTTGCAGAGCATGAACATGCGATGAAAAGAAAAACATGTGATGAAAAGAAAGCTTAACCAGTTCGAAGCGAGCCGACACTCTTTTCAATTTCAAACTATGGAGTGCGCGGCATCTGCTGACACATGGAAAGTCTCGTTGTATGGACACTTGGATAGCCGCAGTCCAGGTTAGCTCTATGAAACATGTCATGCAACCTCAGAGAGGTCTGACCGCTGACCTCATCACGATGCACTTGCTGGACTCCCGGCTCCATTGACAGGGATGTGCGTTCCGCATCAAGTAAGAAAGCTGTGTTGCGGCGTCAGAGATTGACTGTGCGTGTCCGCTCGCTCGCGATGAGAGCATTGAGCTGAAAGCCACAAACGGCCTCTGCTTTCATCCATCCTGCCGTCCCGTTAAGCCTGATGCCTTTTACGAAACAAGATTACCAACACCTCAGCTCATTGCCCCACAAGGCACCACGTCTCGTGGGCTGACGAGCAGAACAGCGTGCCGACAGTTGTCGGCACAGGCATGAGCGCCACATGTCTCTGGCCGGCCAGTCTTGCCCTTCATTGTTTGATGGCTAAAGATGACAGAGGCAGAGCGACTTAGTCAATGCGTTAGTCAATCCTAGCATTGAAGGGGCTGGCTCCAGACAGACATGTAGCACGTATTAGGTTGAATTCATAGTGACAGGTGTTGTACCTTTCCTCCCCGCGAAGCGCAGGGAGCACAGACTACAGAGCAATCCGTGGTTGGGCCATCTGCACATGAGCTGAGAAGTGTAGAACTGCTGCCCAAGCACTAGGGCCCAACCCTTCTGCATGGTCAGGCATGGGAAAGTGCGACAACTTCCCCGCATGGGCCCGATCGATCCCACACTAACACTGCTGATGACGGAAATTGAAGTTCGCCACGTCACCACAAGCTCCAAACTCGTTACGTTTGCTTGATTCAAACCTTTCCGGCATCAGATTCACCGGGTTCGGCGAAAGTTCTCACAATGTGAACTCACTTGGAGCTCTTTGCAGCCTCGGGCGAGCCACTATCTGTGCCCAACCCTTACCCCTTTGTGGAGAGTAGTGATTGAGACTTCTGATAGCGGTATTTGTGATGAGGATGATGAAGAAGATGAAGATCATGATAATGGTGATGACGAGCACAATCATAGAAGTTCTGTTGAATAATACATATAATAAGCAGTCAAATAATAAGGCCCGAAACAGCAAATACCTATGCACATAAAACAAATCGTGTGCCCATGCCAAGATTGATGATAACAACGAGCAGCGGTAAATGAAGGAGCCTATGTATCCATATGCATACCTATATCATATATACACACATCAAGTGAACAACTGAACAAACAGGAAATGACAAAAGCCAGGACCAAAGGCAACAATCATTGCCATACTGCGACACCCTAAATCCTAAACCCTAAACCCCTAAACCCCTAAACCCCTAAACCCCAAACCCTAAACCCCAAACCCAATAAGGCGACTGCCGGCTTCCACTTCTGCTTCGCCTTGGGCTCGGCAGTGGAGGCCTTCGACTTGCCTGCAAGGGCTTCTGAATCTGCCGAAGTTGGTTTAGACAAATGTAACTAATAGAAAGCTTAATTCCAGTATATGAACAATACAATAATAGACATTGCGCATACATACAGTTTAACAATCATATAAGATCACGTTCTTCCGTTGTGCAGTGTGCCGGATGAGCCTTTTCCACTGCCTTTGCCTTTGCCATCCGCCTTGCCTTTCTGGCGCCATCGCCTCAACGCCAAACGATAGTGCGAGAGAGGCCGACGTCCCCTTCCCTTCCGTTCTCACCGAATCTATGCTGAGGTTGTCGCGTGCTGGCAGCCTCGCAATCGGGCATTTCCGAAAATAGTTCCAGTCCCTACAGCAAGTAGCACACTGATCCTGTAAGGAAGACCGCAAAACAAGGTACCCCTACTTCTAAGAAGCTCCAGAATCAAACAACCCACAGGGCTGTACTCATTCTCACTGCAGATCAGACCCCGGCCTCGGCAGCGTCCTCAGAGCCGGTGCTCCTTGGCAATGCCGGGAAAATTTAGGGGGGGGTGTTGGGGGCCTTTTTGGTGTCTGCAGCGAAGCTACGTCCCGCAGCCCGTTAGGGCAGGCTCGTTTCGACAATGTAAGCTGGAAAAGGAGCTACAATGGATACTAAAGGTAGGGCCATTGACTGCTACTTGTAGGTTTAACTGCTCTCTCACTATCTCTCACTGTTTCAGGGTTGCGTTGGCATATTCCTTTGTTTCTCTTATTACTAGTCTTTTTGCCATGATTACATCTGATAACCAAACACTAGGCCCTGGAGCGACCGCGAGCCATGCTGAGACAAAACAGCACAGAACTGGGGCGGCCGACTCTTCGGATGTCTCTTCCTCTTCCTCCTCCTGCAAGCAAATCAGGATTTAGGACAACTGTCAAGATGATCACGTGCTACTCGGAAGGATGGTGTAGGGCTTGGGGTTAAGGATGATTTAGGGCTTTCGGGTCTTGGAGTTGGCAGTGTCGCTCACGGACAGCTCTCGCCTTCATAGAAGAACTACCCTGAACACCTCAACTAGCAGGTCAAAGGCAGCCACAGTCCCACACTTTTCATCATGGTCAACTCGGACAAGGGTTTAGGGTATAGTATAGGGTTTAGGTATAAGTATAAGAGGATGCTCTACACACGCACAACCAACATCACACTCATATCACACATCTAACCTTCCCCCTGTCTGGACTTTGCACGCTACCGCACAGAATCTCACTCCGATGCCTCGTAATCGCGGACTGCGCCTGGTCATAAACCGTGAAGAACTTGCAGCTTCTGATTTAGACGGGGTGGTAAATAACTACAGGTAAGCTCGCCACTCTTTCCTTTTCCGCCCTTCTTCGTCCTGTGGAGCAGGTTGAGAGGTGCCCAACCGCTTGCCATCGACAGCAGGCACTCGCTGCTGCCTTCCCCATTGCGGAGCGCTGCGCTGGCGCTCGGTCCTAGTGCGAAGTTTCGCGTGATAAAGCTGAGCCCGGAACCCTAAACCTTACAGTTTTTGCAACTGGGCTTGATGAACCCTAAACCCTAAACCCTAAACCCTAAACCTTACAGTAAACCCCAAACCCTAAAAGCTGAGGCGGTCACCAGTAATTCTGGGACTCCTCGAGCCACTCCTCGCAACGCTGCTCTTCTCTACGTCCTTCGTCTCCTGTATCTAGGAAACCCGGAAGGCCTCGCCGGAGTTTGAGGTCCACCACGAGGACTCCTGCAGAGCTCCAGGTTCTCACGATTCTACGCATCACCATTTGCATCTGGGGTGCAGTGCCGTTCCAGCCGGCCTTATACAGTGTCAGAACCACATTTCGACCCTACGAGCAGCCTTGAAAAGAAGCCAAGTTGCCCAATCGTGCTTTCCAGATGTCTTTCCCTGATACGGCTCCGCATTGATGCTTCACGGTGCAAGTCTCCTCTGCAGACCTGCCTTGTACTTGTACTTGCCACCTCCCTTGCGATGGTCTGCCCACTCGGTCTCATCGTAATTGCCGTAGTAGGCATCACCTTACATTGCCATGCCACAATCTTACCCCGTGTGTAGTGCTGCATTGGTTCTTCACGCCCAGTGCAGCTGGAGAGCCACCCCACCAGCCGCCTTGGCCACGTCCTGCAGCTAGCTGGGTTTCGCAGCGAGATTGCAGCGTGTTTTCACAAGCTCCGAAAGAGTGTCTCCTTTGTTGCTGCTCCATTGTTCCGATTTCGGCTGCTCGGTGCCTTCAACGCATGCAAGAAACGCTGCAGCTTTGCAGGCCGGCACGCAACAGCTACGTGCATCTTGGATTCTGGCTCTGTGTTCCAGCCTTCACCTGATCTTGCACGCTTTGCCGGCTCTGCTGACGCTTTGCAGCACCAGCAACTGGACCGAACCTGCTGCAGCAATGCCATTCCAGCACCGTTGTCGGTGCGGAACGCAGAGAGGTCGGCGGGTGCTTTGCCTTCGCGGTGGGGCTAACGGATGCCTCATCTTATCATCTCTTCTTCTCTGAGTATAGCATATAATAATATATTCTCGTCACATGAAGGCATACACACACGCACACATATATATATATATATATATAGCTATCTTCTATTTACATTTTGTACGGCTTTTCCGCAAGTGTCACGATGCCGTGTGGCCTCTGGCAGCGCCGCCCTTCAGCTGCTGCAGCAATATCGCGCCGGGTCTTTCCTCCAGGAACACTTTTAGGGTCTAGGGAGTTTAGGCTTACTCTTTTTGGGGATTCCGCTCTCGTGCCACTCGGGCAAGCCAGACGAGGTCTCTTGGTACGACTGCACATTACGGGAGTAAGCATACGAGGCTCGGGGTGCAGGGTTTAGGGAGTGTAGGATTCGGAGCTTTTGTAGTGTAGGGAGTCGAGGGCCTCGTCGAGGGTTAGGATTTTAGGAAACTTGGCCCATACCAAGCACGTATCGCTCGTCAGCCACCCTCTGCCCACCCATCGGCCTCCTTGTTGTTGACCAAATTCAGCAAGAACTGTCCGGCTTTCGCGCCGGCTTCGTCCGTCCTGGTCGGTTTAGGGTTTCGGCGCACACACTTGGACACTCAGGCGAGGCAGCTGCCTCGAGGTCTTGCTCAAGTAAAACAACCCATCACAGCGAATGCTGTCAACGACAATCAGATCCCGTAAAAGTCTCGGTTTAGGGTTTAAGGCTCCAGGGTGTAGGATTCAGGGTTTATTTTGCCTCCAACCTAGGATTTTTAGGGTTTATAGGATTTCGGGTTTAGGGCTTTGGGGCACCGCTTGTAAAGAACTCCCTCTCCTGGCCTGGGCTCCGCTGTCCTGCCCTGGTTCAAGGCGGCCTGTGAGCAGATGTGCGCGCTATAAAGATACGATAACATAAAGAAAGCATAACGTAATACAGCATACTTAAAAATGTGATAATATAATACATAGTAATATGATGCAGTATATATAGTATACTATACTAGGATACACTGTACCATAATATACTACACGACGCTGAACTCGATAATTGCACCAGCCTTCAGCGCGGCAGACTTGTCACCTCATCTATCAGTCCGTTGAGCAAAGAACCCCAGGAGCACGTGTCAAAACTTAGCATCCTGCTTGTTGGGTTGGAGACACTTGTGCCGGCCTGCCAAGTCAAACTATATAGGCATGCAAGAAGGGCTTCAAAGCAGAACCCAACCCAAGCCGGCCTTGATCGGAGTGGTTCCAGAGATACCCGGAGGTGGCGGAGCTGAGCAGGTCAGCATTCCACTTCAGCCGACCCATGCTGTGCAATGCGATCTCAAGCCTAGAAAGGTGAAATCCAGGGCTTGACTCCTCCCCGCCTTTTGCCGGGCTCGCGCTCTTGGCGGGATGCGTGCCCTGGCAGGTCAATTGCTCGAACACGCTCAAGGGAGGCCCTGTAAGCTAAGCCCTAGAAACCCAATGGAAACTGCAAAACCCCCGCTAAGCACCCCATAAACCGTAAACCCTATGGGACGACTGAGAGGATCCTTCAAATGAGGACACTTTAAAGGAACACTTCTGAAGCGAAGCGCGTTAGTTTATCATAGTATGCTATAGTGGTACATTGTAGTGGAACGAGCCCTGTTCCAGCCTTTCCGGACGGATCGGGCCTGGGCACAGGTTTTAGGGCTTGGTGCTTCGTGCCTTGGCGCGGGACGGCGGGATTAGGCTTTGTAGGATTTGGGGATTAGCAGTTTAGGATAAAGCCGCTTGCGTGCTTGCTTCGACTCGACATCCCTGCATCGACTTTCCGCACTCCGATATCCTTCATGACATGTCGGCGCGGGCTATCCTTTTATTTTGAATCACAAGCCGCAAAGTTGGATTAGCGTCGACACGCATTCAAAGAAACTGAAGGGTGAGGCAAGACTGCTCGAATTCGAAGCAGCAGTCAAGTGTTGGATTCAATCCTCGTCAGGATTCCTGACCTCACCAATCAACATTGAAGGCATAATCAGTCAAGCACTGCACAACAACCACAGCAGCTGCTGGCTCTTGATCTGACTCCATGAACACGACTAAATTTAGAAAGCCCGCCTCACATCGCCCAACGACTCTCTCAAGCAACAAAGCCCCAACCATGAAAGTTCTGCAGTGCGTTGGAATCTTCGTCCTGTGCTTCGGCAGCAGGCCAAAGACTTGCAACAGATGCGCTCAGAGCGCATTCAAACGCCCGGAACAGCGTCATAATGCATCATCATGCTGCTCACTGCGCATATGCACAATCCTACCCCGGCGAAGACATATTGGAATCAGCAAAAAAATGCAAGCAGAATCTGCACTTGAAGGTTCTCAAAAGTGCACCGTCATCAGGACCGTTTTCCTTGGGCTTTTCTTCGCCGGGAGGTTGGCAAACAAGCTTCTTGCTCTTGGTCTGCCTATGACCACAGTGGCCCAACCTGATGCATAACAACCTGACATCGAGGCTCTAAGCATTCTGTGCCAAGCTCGGGTTTGGCAGCTGGCTCTTGGGGTGTTCCACTGGCTGTCCAGACTGTTTCTGGCAGTTGCCGCTCGAAACAACGCCTCAGCATGTTAAAGAATAAAAGTGCTTGAGTTAGGAGGGAGATGTTAAGTGGATGCCAGGGTCGATCGGATATCATTGCCTATGCGGAGCCTGACAGTCCGGAAGCCGTGTGTGCATGTTTTTTTCTGTGTATTTGCTGTAATCGCGACCCCGACTAACCTGAGGTCAACCTACTCCAGCGACGGATCGTCGCACCTGGAATTCGGAGCTGGCCCCATCCTTTCGAGAAGCAAGGCTTGCAGAATCATACAGTTACAAGAGATTGAATAGATTACACCTTACAATACCATGTTGCATCGTGATGCACTATACTTCGCGTTATTCAATCATGTCGTCTTCTCTTATCCTATACTATGCTATACTATACGATGCTATGCTACAGTAGAAGCCCAAAATGGCCCAAACGTTTGAAATTCAATAGCTTCAATCCTTAAGTGTGATTGATGTGTAGGGCGGCACAGATTGTCCTTAATCCGGTTTCCTACTTTTTGGGCTTTACTTTCTTCTAGCCTGGACTGTGGGTATTATATCACATTGCGTATACCTACGTATATTCAGTTATGTTGTGTATACATATATATATACACACATGCACATGCATGTATATGTGCATGTGCTATCTGTCTATCTATCTATCTATCCATCTATCTATGTACATAATATATACATATATATATATATATAACTATCTATCTTTCTGCATGTATGTATATATGTATGCTATACTGTCAGACGGTGTCGTGGGGGAAATGCACAGGCCCAACTTCAACCTGCCTCATTGCTGCCTTGAAAAGTCCGGGACCGGGCCGTCCAAAATCGTGGCGAATTCAAAAGACTTTTTATGATTGACTCCTTCTCTTCTGGAGATTGTTGCTTCTTCTCCGCCCAAATGCACTGCGAATCAGATCTCGCGAGAAAGCGACCTGAAAAGGTCCATCTTCTCTCAGCCCGTCATCTCCTTAGCTCCAGCGACTCCTCTAGAGGTTTAGTGGGGCTTCTTCAGAGTCCTGATAAGGCTTGTATTCGGGATTTACAGGGTTCAGTGGATCTTTAAGCCCCACCACAAACACCTGTCGCTTTCCGAGTGTCTGAAACTTTCTGGCGCTTGCAGCCCTCAGAAATCGCTTGCCAGAGACGACGGGACGGGGCGGCGGCGCGTACCCGAACCACTGGACCTGTGGGAACCCTGTCCTGCAAAGGCCACAAGGATGCGAAATATCGGGGGAAGACCTAAAGAGCCCAAGACCCTGCAATTCAGGAACAGATGCACCTTCCATCATGCATACTTCAAGAATATTCGTGAATTCAGGAGTCTTGAGGCTTGACCGGGAAGCTTACAGCAAGTCCTCGTAGGCCTTCTTTTCGGAGTCGGTGAACCCATCCCATTTGCAGCGTAAGCTGACAGCAGGTGCAGAGGCATGAAAGAGGCATGTGGAAAGCAGTACCGCGTCCTATGAAATCCTCCCCCTCACTGTTGATCTTGGCCATCAAGCCTAACATCTCCGATGACCTATGTGTGACAGAGTCCCTGGCCTCAAAGGTGCTTCTGTCAGAGCTGACTCCGGCAGCCTTGCCAAATGCTCATTCCTGCGAGCAGGAGACCGTGTCGTGTCAATTGCAGACTTCTTGCCTCAAAAAGGGGCCCGTCTACAAACACACATTCTGATGTTCAGCCTAGGTGCATAAACACCGCATATCCATTGAACTCCGGGAACTTTTCAGCAGGGAGGGGAGTCAAAGACATCTTCTTGGACATCATCTTCGAGCCGCGTCGCTTCTCTCTCCTACGCTACGACTATGTACAAAGGGCGATCTTTGAGCCGAGGAAACGGTCACACGGATTCCTGCATGTCCAACACATGCCGGAAGGGACCCCACTAAACCCCAAGCCCCACTAAGCTCTGCTCGGATTCTGGGCGCTGGGCGTGCTTCTCGTCCCGGCAGGCACTGGGAGCGGAGACCTCGAAGACTGCCAATGCCAAGGTAAAGCTCTTTGAACAGGGATCCTTCCGATCATGTCATTCTTATTCGTGATATCTTCCTTGACATCTTTTACATTGTTAATTGTGATAATCATTATTGCCATCGCTGTGTTTAAATTCTCGAAGCCGAGCCACTGGTTCTGCATCAGCTGACGCTGCACCAACTGCTGCATCTGTGTCTGCCTCGGGAGCTGACTGCATAACCTATTGCTGCGCCCGTGACTCTGCTTGCCGTGGAGTCTTTCTCTCTCAGCTTGGCAAGACGAACTACTCCGAGGAAGCATCGCTATTCGATGTTTCCGGGGAAAAGCACCGTTCTGAGGAGTAAAGGTGCAGGCTGACATGTTGTCAGCACACCTCGGCAGTGCCAGCGGACGCATGTAAGGACACCCCGTCCGATTTATGGTGGGAGTTGAGCTCGACGAGGGGCTGATTCTTGAACAACGGCGCGGCTGCATGTCATGTCAATGCTTCGCCCCAGGTAGGCCGTCTCCTTGGGCTTTTCTGCCAGTGTGACTTGTGGTCTGTCCGGCAAGAGCAGCTTCAGAAGCGGCTGGTAGTCTGGATGATCCGATAGGCCTGGTCGTCGCAAATGGTTTGTGTGTGTGTGTGTGCGCAGATGTGTGAGCGTTCACCTCTCGACGTTCTGTGTTCACTATGGTTGGGTGACTGCCGCAGGCTCATGACTACGTAGCGTGACTAATTACAAATAACAGCACTGCCAGGCCACCGTAGCTTGAAAGGATGGAACGGTGGCGCATGACGAGCCAGGCTTCGTGGAAGTTTATTCTGGAGATCGGCACCTTCTGCGGTCGCCAGCTGCTTCCATCTGTTCGAGGATTTCGGACGAGTGGTCGCCAGGTTCCGGGTGGAGGCCCGATGCTACAAAGGAGCCACAGGATTCGTCGACATAGCCATAGCAGAAAGGGCAACGCTAGCAAGATGCTTGCCAATACAGAAACCGGCAAGGCTGAGCCGCACATTCCTTCCATTATGCCTTGCATGTCTGTGTCTGAAGGATACCAGACTGCCCATGCCACGAAACAGCAGCCCAAGAAGCTTGCTGCCCACAGGAAGCTGGCAAACCGCCCTGCCGCCAGCAGCGCAAGACGCACTGGTGTGCCGAAGCGAACCTAAGTCTCCGAACCATCTTGCGACCCACATTTCAGTTTAGGGTTTAGAGTTTAGGGTTTAGGGTTTAGGGTTTAGGGAAATCGGAAAGTTGCTTGTGAGAGCTCGGCTACCGTCACTGCACCTCGCGCAATGACGGACTTGACGGCCCAGTACCAGATTAGCGCTCCCACGAAACCAACACAAGGAAGACAGGGTGCGAATGGCTGGAAAGCGATTGATACAGCGACCACCGATGCCACGGAAGCATACTGCTTCCAGAGCATAAAACTGGTAGCATGTGATCTTCTGCATATAAGAAGTGCCTCAGGTATTATGGCCAGCCATCGCAGACAGCACCAAACGAAAATGATAGGGATGGCATACTTGTGAAAGGATATGTCCACTTGCTGCAGTCGCAACCTCATTGCTCCAGATGCACCCAATTGAGGTGGAAGGACCTGCTCTGACCAAAGCCACTTTAGAGCAAGCAGGCCACATACGGGAGACAATGGTGCAGACGCCTGCGCAAGAGCCAGGAGGAACATCTTGCTAGCCTCGAGCTGTGAAGCATACGCAGCACGCCACAATGGCATCAGCCACCTCAACCCCCAACACGCAGTGGCTTGCAGGATCTCCACCAGGACGACACATGCAAGGACTGCCATGGAGGACTCAACCTCCTGGAGGTCGCACTGCGACGTGTCTGGAAAACGAGATTTTAATAGATCACAGGCGCAGAGGCAGCTGCAATCTGAATTCCAAGCAGCAAAGCTGGCATCCTGCGACGACCAAATATTGCATTGCATCGCTGACTCTCCGGGAACTCCCAGCGTAGCCGCAAAAATAAGCAGGCAGCCTCCACAACCCATACAAAACAATATCAGCAAGAACGCCACGGTGGAAATTCGAACGGCGCATTGCCACACCGCGGCGGGGGGCAAGCACCTGTCAGGTCGGAAAAGTCCTACACTGCACTTGTCGGGTCGAAGCTTACACTAAGGAAGCCACAAACTCTAGTTTCGATGCCCACGACATCCGACACGTCAGTCTCAAAACAACTCGCACAAGATTGCTGCACTGAGAAGGCTGTGGCTTTTTGCTCGATGGTTGTAACTACTGTACAAGGACGTGCAAAACAGGCAACCGTCGCAAACAGGCTTATATAGTTTGTTGATTTATGTTCCGAAGGACCTAGAGCTGATACTGTTGGGAAAGCTGCTGAGGCAGCTGCAGGCGGCATGCTCATATTACGGACCAGTCCCACTTCATGGGTGGTCAAAAGTACTGTCTTTGTGTCACTGCAAGGCTCACAGGCCTAGGCTCTCGTTGCTTGCTTGCAGCCACTGAAACGGCGTTGGTGTCTTGCTTTGAGATCTTCTGCAGATTGGAGCTTGTCGCGCAGACATGAAGAAGGCGACGCGCTTGCTAAGTTGTGCACCCGATACCAAGGATCTGTGGAACATCTGCTTTGCCAGGATTGCCTCTGCGTCCGGGTAATATAAACTATCAGTTCCCAGATGGCCATGAAGACAGAGGCTTGGTTCATAGAGCCGCGCATAAAGATGCAGAAACTGTTCCAACATCTTCGCAAACTGCGGTGTGCTACACACAATAATACAAGCTTCATTATTTGACTAATTATTCTCTCGAGGCCAAGAGCACCGAGATCCGATGTGTGCTACGAGCATCTTTGGGTCGGGTGGGGCGGCAGACACAGGCAATGTTACCACAGACCCGCACCTGCAAGAATTTTTCCCCGCATAGAGAGAAAATTCCTCTTGCAGGCGCGGGTCTGTGGTAACATTGCCTGTG
>CAJNDV010010069.1:32307-63370 GCA_905221635.1 Symbiodinium sp. CCMP2456
GGAACTACAGGTGGGGAGTTTAGGGCAGAAAAGGGCTTCTATAAGGCTTCTATAAGGTCTATAGACCTTCTATAAGGCTCCCATATCGGGAACTACCCACCTGAAAATGTCCTAGACTCCGACGACATGCTGGCTGACACTAACACACGTCATGGCATCACCCCTGCCAACTTTAAACCCCGTCTGAACGCTGCCTTTTCCTCAGAATCAGGACTTATACAGTACATACATGTAGTATGATATACTATGGTATACTATAAGATACCAAAATACATAGTAGATTTTGCGGTATAACCCCTCAAAAAGAAACCTCAGCGAATCGCCTGCGTGGAGCACCGTCTCTGGCGACACGTTGCCAAGCGTCAGTCGGCCAAGGCGGCTCAGCAAATCCTTGCAACTTTTTAGGCTTGGTTGGTTGGTTGGTTTAGGGTTTAGGGTTTTGGATTTAGGGTTTAGGGGTTTTGAGGCCCAAATCTTCGGAATCAAGTTCCCCGCGGCGACGGTAGCCGTCTCCAAAGCAAAAGATCGGTGGTCTTGCTAAGTACGAGCACCTCATCACCCCAAGCTCGGTGTAGGCTTCCATCGCACAACAAAAGCCTCTTTGCGAGGTTCGGGCCGAGGCACACCCTGCATAAATACATTCCCACGCAAGCAGAAGAGCAGCTCCGGAATGGCCAGCAGCGAAAGCACGAAAAACATGAGGCATAAGACTCGCAGGGTCTGAAAATAGATGCAGTACTCTAGGCCAAACTTCTCGACATCATCCAGGTGGACGCGGAATACTGATCGCCAATTCTTCTCCACAACCTTCTCCCTCGCTGATTCTGGCCACACGACTTCCGCATCATCAACTTCAATTCCCTGCCTCATTCGCGGATGGTGACTCCACCGGACATGTCTTTAAGATGCCGCGGCTTTGTCGAGCTTTCATCGGCTATCCGTGTGCAAAATGTTTCGTGGACAGATCGTTCATCGTGCAATGTCTCTCCTATGAGTAGTTGACGAGCACAAGTCCTGCCCGAGCCCAAACTCACCAGAATCCAGAAGCAATAGAATGAACCCTTGATCATCTAGCGGTGTGCCAAATGGGGGTTTCCGAAAATAGGGGACCCTATTAGAGTACCCTAAATAGTAGGATCCATACTATAAGGACCCCCAAATGAGGTACCCCCTATTTTCGGAAACTCCAAAATCGATGGTCAGCATGCGACATGATCCTTCGCCCTCAACTGCATGAGGTCGACTCTCCGCTTCTGCACTAAGCCCACGAAGCTCGTCGGAGACATGTGATGGTTTCCGAAAATAGGGGACCTTGATATAGTACCCTAACTAGTAGGATCCTTATTATAAGGACCCCCAAATAGGGTACCCCAATTCTCGGAAACTTCCATGTTGACACACTGAAGCTCCCCACGCTTGTGGTGCAGTTGCTGCTGCGGAAGCTGCGACCTTCAGACAAGACATGCGATGCTGCGCAGGCACGACGCGTGCACTTACAAATGTAGGGTTTAGGGTTTAGGGTTTAGGGGTGCTTAGCCGAGAGCGTCCCCCGCTCCCTCACATAACATATGACTGCGAGTACTACTGCTCTGAATATTGTTATTCCAGTCCTTCGTCTTGCTGCTCTGGTCCTATCCTGCCAGGCGGCCTGCTGGGCCATCATGGGCTGCAGCCAGAGTTGATCTGCGTTCTGGGGCCTCAGAGGGTCAATGCTGACTTTACGGGTTTCGGGTTCTGCCTCTTCTTTCAACTCTCCTAGTTGCTGTGGTGCTTTTGCCATGTAATCAGGACATCATGATCCTCATCTTCAACTCGGCGAGCCCATGAAACTGACACAACAACATGAAGTCGCACCACGGCTTCACCGCTCACCCCGAATCGACTTGTGCCGTCGGACTGAGCAATTGACACTTGAAGCTTGGCAGCAAGGGCAGAGAACCTGAGCGTGCTCGAGCGTTCCAGGCATGTCTTGGCACATGCAATTTGGGTGCAGTCTGGCAGCATACTCGCATCCGCATATCCTCCTTGCGAAGCGTACCACCTGGCAGTTGTGAAAAGAGACTCATTTGTCACAGGCCCCTCATTGCTACAATCTTACAGAACGGCGTCTTTGTGCTGGCCGAGGTGCATGGCATCCGAATAGCCCTGGCCTTGGAACCACCTTAGTGCAAGAGCGAGTCAGGAGGAAAAACTACCGATTCCACATGTCCGTGACGTAGAAATCGAGGATCTGTTGGCGAGACTGAGCTAAGAGAGGAACGATCCAGCAGCCTGTCCAGGGAGCCTCGCATTTCGCAAAAATGTCCGTATGTGTGTATCTGTCTATCTATCGATCGATGTATCTATCTACCTATCGATCTATCTATCTATCTATTTATTTATCTACAGTATGTATCATCTTTGCATCTATCTATCTATGTATCTATGTATCTATGTATCTATCTATCTGTCTATCTATGTCTCTATGTATCTATCTACCTATCTATCCATCTATCTATCCATGTATACTAATCTTTTGAATCAGTTCTTGCATGAAACCAGCCATGTATCTGTAAGTGTGATCGTGCACTGAAAGAAGCAGGGGACCTAGTAGGCTTCGTAAGCGTAAGGTCAACTTGGGACTATATAGTATATGATACCCGAACTTCAGAGAATTAGTTTACTTATGACCTACTCGCTAAGTCCTTAATCCTGCACGTAGTGGTCCACCAGATGAACTTGGCCCGATGCATTTGCCCGAACTGCATCTGGGCGCCGGCGCCTGCTCTTCTCTGCAACTGAACTCTTGTGCCCGTGCATTCTGCAAGCGATCTTTTAAGGTTTATGGTGAAAGCCGGAAAGTTGGAAGATGCCTATCCCAATTTCCAGCACCTAAAACACCTGGACAGCGAATCTTCCAACTTTGCCATGTACTTCGCAGTCCCAAACTAGCTTGCCAAACAGAAACCCGTCTAATTCCCCAGTGCTCTCGGGACAATACGACTGGAAAGGCTGGCTTTCTTGGCCATCCCTCTTCAAGGGTGTGGAGATGGATCCGCTCAACGTTTGGGGGAGGGGCAGTGAGAAAAAAACCGACAAACAAGGAAAGTCGGAAGATTATTGAGAGTGTTTGTTCTCTTGCCGCAAGCCCCGGGGAGCCTGCTGTAGCAAAAACGCAAAGTTGGAAGCTCCGATTTCCGACCGGCCGTTGCGTTTCACAGCTTCCAACTTGGGCGTTCACGGTAGGGTTTAGCGGCTTAGGGGCTTATAGGGTTTAGGGGTCTTTGCTGCTCAAAGCACGCGACCCGGGCCTGTGTAATCCGCCCTTGGCTGCTCCAGAAATTTCACTTCATGTCATAACGGGGCCTAAACTACAAGCAACACTCTGTGCATGCACTCCTGTTGCAGCTTCTTTGGGGCTTCCAGAATAAGGCTCAGGCCAGCCGCCTCCGACGCCGTTCATGTAACCTGCGGCTTACGGCTTAGAGATGTTTCGGCTGTATTTACCGTACATGAATCAACTGCATGATTTAATCCCGAGCTGCTGCTTCACTTCTATTTTCGACGTCGCACCCTTGTGAATGCTGCCTCGCCTTGAGATGTATCCGTGCCTTGCGCAGACGCCTCAGTCATGGCACATGTGATTTCATCACTTGCGATGCCGTCTGGCACAGCTGTTTCTTTGCTGCCTGCCTAGAATCCTAGAAAAGAAAGCTCAGCCCGCAAGAAGTTATCGAGCCACTGATCGTGGAACTGGATCTCATCTGCTTAGTCTGCACAACAAGGTCCGGACGAAAGGATTGGCGTAGTTCGCCATGCAAAAGGCACCTTTGATGTGAGGTGGTTGGCAACAGTGAGACAAAAGATTCGGCTGCTTCGCGACAGAAAAGCAACAGAATGCCCCAGACATCTCCATTCCAAAGCCCTCCCCCTCCCATCGCACGGAAGCTGCAGGGAAGGTGCACTCCTTTCGGATCTCGTACGCTAAGCCGCTGTTAAGCCCTGTGTCTCGCTGACTATCTCAGCTGCCCTCTGCAGTTGTTTCACAACATGGCAGGGGGCTTTTCAAGCTGCGATGTCCTACCTGGACCTCAATTCCTAAAGGTTGAAGGTTTAACGGTGGGGGGTTCTGGGTTTAGGGGTTTAGGGTTGCAAGTTTAGTGTTGAGGCTGAGGTTCGCCTCAACAAACTGCGGCTTTTTGCCTATGCTGGCGCATCACGTCCCGGGACAGCGTGCTCTTCGATCAGGATGGCCGCAGGAATGCCTGAGTTTGCCAGAGCTGGGTTCCTCTGCAAGAGAAAGTTCCCATGAAGGGGTCTACACAAACCTATAGTATGGTTTCCTTGTTTTGGTAACTTAACACGCCTGAAAAAGTTTTTAATCAGAAACCCTTGTAGGGAACTACAAACTATAAAGAAGAGCCTCATGTGAAGCCTGATGCTTCCAAGTCGCCGAGCTCGTTGCGGCAGGCCTGGCATGTCCGAGACTGAGCCATGCTCCAGCGCTTTCGGTTAGGGTTTGGGGTTTAGGGTTTAGGGTTTGGGGTGGTGTTTCGACTCACACACCGCAAATGCAGGCATGGCAATAAGTGTCCGAGTTTGGGTTTTAGGGTGTTTTGAGCTCAGACTGAACTTTCAAATCGACTCTTTCTGAGCGAGGTCGAGGCTCTGTCGGCTGTTGCTGTCGGGAGGCTCGCCAGCCAAAGGCTGGTAGCTGCTCTCTTCCAGGGCACCACGAGCAGCACCTTCCAGGATTCCGAAGACGGCGAGCAGCTTGGATGCTTATCTTTAATTAGTGCCAACAGCTCCCGCTCCAAAGCAGATAATCAATACACGGAGCCTGCATGGGCATCTCTGCTGCTCGATGACGCGTGGCCACCTTGGATTTTTCATCGTCACATCGGTAGGCTGTCCTACTTTCAACCATCGAATTTCAGGAGCTCTCATGAGCTTTCAGGTCCAAGGCTCTTCGCTGGCTGCGTGTACTGACATCGGCTTCCTCCTCATGATGAATCACGATGTAGGGCATGTCAGGCTCAAGAATCTGAAGCTGAACATTCATTGTTACGTTCTCCACAAGTATGATCTCTCGTCTGTAGGATTCCTTACTTTGAGTGAATTCGTGGCGGCGAAAGTGTCCTCGTTCCCTGTGGCGAGCTCCCGCTCGAGCTGTTCGCGCCTCATGGGTTTGGACGGGCGCAAAGAATATGACCCCCGTAGTCCCAATGTAGACTACCATGTGCCTCTAAAGTCCTGCCATGTGTTCCCTGCGCCACAGACATCTGCTCAGAAGTTGTGAGGCAAGCATGTTGCTCGCTGCCCATTACTGGAGATTCCCAAGGCCCTTGAGCCCTTCGACCTCTGCTTCAGATTGGTACTATGGGGCTTTCCGAAAATAAGGGGACCGCAATATAGTACCCTTACCCCCAAATGAAGTACCCCAAATTTTCGGAATCTCCCATATCGATACAGGCACTTCAAGACCCAACATGAGCCAAGCCCGGATCGTACAAATTGCAGCCATCAGGTCGAGGCACTGATACTCCAAACGCAGGTGTCTCACATGATGCTTGCACCTGCCAGCGCATGGTGCCGACATGGAATCACGCATGAGAAGCACCGGTGGCTTCATGCGCACTGCGCATCCTGATCGCCGAGTCATTTCATGCAATGTATCTGAACCATGCAGGCAGTCCCACCTCTCGTACTTGTTGTAATGCCTCGGTAATCGAATTCATGAGTGCGCCGGTGCCTCCCATTAGTGGGACAGGTCTGAGAGGGCCCTCCTGCCACCATGAAGTGGCCCCGTGGCCCCGTGCTATTAGCATCAGCATGCGACACGCAAGTTTCGAGCTCGCAGATGAATCCCATTATCGGTTAGTTTCGATTAGTAGCCTCAAGCCGTTGTCATATGTGTCAAAACCTGAGCCCTTGCGGGCCCTTCCGACACGCCCATATTGTTGTAACATAATCTCTTTTTTGCATCAGGACTTGTGCAATCGCCTGAATGTCTGAGCGTACAGAAGTTCAGCTCTCATGACTGCGCTTCCATACTTTGCTCAGGAACAACTCGCAGACACCACACCAACCCCTGAACCGTAAACCCCTGAATCGAATTCAAACCATGGCCCATGGCCGAAGATGGCTTCTCGACGGATGTCTTTCTTCCATGTCGGGCTGAAAAAGTGCTTATGACGCATCAGGGCCAGAGGACGAGGGATCTTGGCAGCATTATACATATGTATGTATGTATGTATGTATGTATGTATGTATGTATGTATGTATGTATGCGTGTATGCGTGTATGCATGCATGCATGCATGCATGCATGTGTATTATATATATATATATAAGTAAGTAAGTTAGTTAGTCGTGTGTATATATATATATATATCAAATAATAAGTACACCATGGTACACTCCATTATAATGGCTCAAGAAGGGAAGGGACACCCGCAGCGGCTTGGGTATGTTTGGAGCCCAAGACACAGCAAAGCCGTTACCAAGCAGATCAAAGGGAGCGCTACCCCGAAGAAGCAAACGAAGCCAATGAAGGCCTGCACAAAGGCAGGCACTCTGTTTGGGCGGCTGACGTGCTCTGGTTCAGTGCTGGTTCCCAGCTTCGGCAAATTGATTCAGGGACCCAGGCGAAACAAACGCTGAGCTCGTCACTTCAAGCCTTCAAGAAGAGCTGCGTTTCAGGGCATCTTTTCAGCGAGTCGTGCTGCTGTACATGGTTCAGGCGCAGGCTACGCAACGAAAGCGCTCTCAGCTTATGTCCAGGTTGCGCCCTTATGCTCCTTGATGCTCCTTGCTTTCCCTTCTTCTTCTCTCGCGTGATGTGACCCATGACGACAAAATGTCCCCCTTCTTGTGCGCAATCAAGTGCTGCAGGTTCAGCGCTCTCACTCCACCAGCAGTGCCTGCAGGCTGCAGGAGAGCCAAGAGCGATGCTTGGGGAAAACTTGTGAAAACGCCTTCTTGTCGGCATCCTCGGCCGGTTCGATGTTCAACAGATCCTCACTGCGATGACATCAAGTCGCCCAACAAAACTGCAGTCTGGCGCAGCATGCAAGACATCCGGAAAGCAGGGTGCGGCTACATCTTGCAGCAGCAAAAGGCAGGAGCAAAGTGCCTCCAGCGCGTGTGCAGCCTCTTCTGATGTGCAGTTCAAGCGGTACCTCGCCAAATTTTCAGGATCACGCGGTTCAGATTCCACGTGTGCAGTGAACTGAGGCGGCCGCTTGCTCAACTTGACCTCGCTGGATGGCATTTAGCAGCTCAGTGGCTTTGCCTATCTTTGCCTTTGCCCCATGATTCTATTTTTTTGTGACGGTAAGGCTCAGGCAATCTCCTCGCCTTTCATCTTCATCATCTCTTCAATATCTGTCCCGTCGTCTTCGAACCTTCAAAGCTGTTTCCATTGGAGTTTCCATGAGATATCTTCACTAAGAAGCCTCGACTGCTCAAGCCGCATGCTGCCGAGTCGCCACCCCAAACGATCCGCAATCAAGTGTCGGTTCCTGAAGCAGCGGGTGATTGTTAGAAGCAAGGCGCTCACCCCTCAACGCTAACTACAATAGTCTAGGCCTCCTTAAGTCCTATAAACCCTCAACCGGGAAGTCCCGCAGCTCGGACAGGTGATGATGACGACGCCATGGTGGTACGCACCTCGGGCTGAACCAGGGCGAAGCGTGACGGTCGATTGAAGGCACCAGCGAGCTGCGCATGGATACCAAAGCCCTAACCAATGAATATGATGCACGCCTCGCCCTGTCTGGCTCATCTGGCACAGTTCTTGTTTGGTCAGTTCTAAGATCAGGATCCTGGTTGCAGGAACCATCGCCATGTTGCTGCCAGCTCAGTCAGCAAATCTAGGGCAGGTCAGATACAGTAAGGGCCAAGAAGATCCAAGAACCATCATGTGGAGCGGGGTGTCCAAGAATACTAAAGCGCGGCTGAGACAAGATTACATCTATTGCTACTTCGCACAGCTAGGCGAGGGTTCGATTCAGGGTTTCGGCGCTCACACTCGGACACTCCAGGCGAGGCATAGGGTCTTGACCTTTGCGGTCTGCTACAGGCTCCAAACCCACCACCATGAGTGCACCCAAAGGTACGCTTCGAAATCTTCTTTGCGCTGCGATGGTTGCACACCTTGCCAGCATGCTGGGCTCAACTGTTTCGGCTTTAGGGCTTGTGGATCGTGGGGCTTTAGGACTCCTTCGAATGCCACGCTCTGGTAGGATTACATATACAGAACACCCAACCAGGTTATGAAAGGTATTTAAAGGCCAACTTTTACCAGAAAATCGTGTAATCTCTTGAAAATCACTGAGACTCGAAGTCTCCAAAAGCTCTCGTCAAAGCGTTTCAAAACCCTCTGAGACTGTTAGTCACTCACTGAAGGTCTGCTTGAAGTCCAAGGCGCACCACACGTGTAGGCCAGCGCATAGGCCTCCTCTGCCCTGGTGCCCGGAAGTCCTTCTTTGAGCTGCTCCCTGCAATGCAACTTCAGCTTTTAGGGGGTAGCGGCTTGATTGCGGCGCTGAGGCTCACACCCCCTCACAATCCAAGGGCTCAAGGGTTTAGTTCGGGTTTCTGTGCTAAGCTTGGGCTTGATTTCGACGCTAACACTCGCGACAGGTTTCTATTTAGGGTTTACGGGAGTGTACTTTTCGCCAAGCTTGCCAGCTAATTGAAGATGTACTGCCGTCACGAGCGGAGAGTGCGGCTAGGGTGTAGTGTTGGCAATCATTCTCGCATATGGCCAGGCTAAGGCGTCTCGCATTAGGCTTTACTTTCTGGTTATCCGGTGTAGGATTTAGTTCAATGTTTTAGGCTCAAGGTCTTGGGGTCAAGACGTAGGATGGGCTCAGGGAATGGCCAGCCATGCACAGCGCCTCAACAGATCCTCGAGCACCCGCAGCTTGCTGTCTTCAGCCTTCGGTTTGCAAAGACGAGAGATACAATCACTAAGTGAGCGTTCCCTAGGGCTCCTTATGACAACTTTTATCAAGGCTGGAAAAGATGGAGCAGGAGCCAAGCCTCCTGATGCGGTCCGCTGCTGCAGTGGCGGCCAGCATGAAAAAGCCTCACCGGACTAAGATGCGGGACGCTGGGATTTCGTGCGTTGCACCCCAATAACCTCGAAAGCCAAACTCTGCTCACCAGTCGAGTCAAGCAGCAAAGGTGGTAAAGAAGGCTGCACATGGATGGAAAAGCTGGGCCTCGCCACGTCCCTGCGCTTCAGCACGCGCCTGAGCTGCCAATACCAGCACCCCTGCGCTCGCATGCAAGGCCATGCTTGCTGCTTAGGTTCCGCAGTGATGCCCTTTGGGCACGGGCAAGGCGCCACATGGCTGGTATATATTTACAAGGTTCAGCTACAAGATGCTGCAAGTATGGCGAGAAGCCCCTTGGCAACCTTGCACGATGTGCTCTGACTCGTGTCCAATATGCCCATAGCTGCGCAAGTCCTGCATAGTCTACTGCTTGGAGCCAAGCAAGCAGGTGGCAATGGCACGGCAACTTCTCCTGTGCCTTCGCACTTTGAGTTCGCACAGCCCCAGCTGGTTTGTGCAAGCCCACTTTCCCGCCTGCATGTCCAGGACATTCCTGAGCTGCCGGAGTTGGGCTCTTGTATACTATTTCTAGCACGGTTGCTTTGCTACGCTCGACTATATTTACTTTGCGGTTTCACGAGGCCCTGTCAATGCAGCGCTGACTAGCAGTACCTATTCACGGACCCCCACGCAACAAACGCACGGCCTGGAATCAACATGTTGCTGAAACACAACAGTAACTGCGTCAAGGTGACATGTGCACTACTGCGAAACCCACGAGGAAGCCGTGGGACGACGGCCCTCCTGCGATGACGAGGCTATGGTTCTCTCTCGCTGTGGCTCTCTGCATAGCAAGCCTTGACAACATGAAAAGAGTCCCTTCCAGGTCCTGGATACAGGCAGATCGCACTTCTGTGGTGGAAGAAGACCTGCTTCTCGTGCCCGGAAAGCCTCGGAAACACAAGCCCTGAACCCCCGCTTCTCTCAGGATCTCTCAAACTTCCGGTCGCGCCTTCGCGAGCTCTGCAGCACGTAGGTGACATGCCTCGGTGTTCGGTATTAAGTATTAATGCTTTTTCAAACTTTTTCTACAACTACATTGTTGCTATAGTGGGCAGTGGAACATAGCTGAAAGGTGCTTCAGCGCTGACTGCCGACGAGGTGCTCGTCATCGAAAGACGAGGCCTCTCCCACGAATGCAGGATCAATGTGCAGCAAAACTCTAAATGATCCTGCAAAGCTCTCCTACACAGATGACAAGCCTTGACTTCGCCAACTGCAAAGGCTCCCTCAGCGTAGCCACCACAGGGGCTTGCTGCCGGAAGAGGGCAGTTAATGCCGGCAACATTGCCTGGGAGTCTCGAGCTCATGTATGCAGATGCCTGGCACACCATGTGTTTGTGCGCACTAGATAGAGTCGGCTGCTTCGTCTCACTGAAGGCGCCATTTAACCTAAATCCTAAATTCCACCACCTGATTCCAGAAAGGTTCATGAACAAAAACGCGACCACAAAGTGTGACTCAATTGCTCCTGGCGGCCGTGGAGCACCACATCCTCCATCCGCGCACTTCCTCGGTAAGATCTAAAATTAAATAATGCAATGCCCTACAGTACTGTAGGATACTACACTATGATATATATCATACAGTATAGTATGGCATAGCATAGAGTTGTTATAATCTGATTCGATTCGCTATACCTAGTATCGCAAAGTAGGCATCGGTGACCCGGGCCAAGGGTCGCAGATCGGACAGGTCAATGTTCGAACCAACCTCGGTCAGAAGGTCAGCAATGGCCGTAAATTCAAATCTCCTGGGCCTGGACCGCTTTTCAGTCCTACACATCGACAGGTCGAACCTATCAGGTTCTCCAGAGACACCAGAAATGCCTTCTCTGGCTATTAGGGCTCCCACCTCACCGGCTCGAACCGCCACCGTCAACGCAGCTGCCATTTGTTGTGAGACACTGCGGCACATTGGGTCAAAGTTGATGGGCCGGATGACCACCTGATTCCGAGATACATCAGCATTTGGGCTCGAGAATCTGTACCCTTTCTGCCACTGGACTCAAGTCGAGCCAGACTGACTACGACCGACCACGACCTGCAATCATCCTGACTGAGGCCGACACGCAACAAAACCCTAAACCCCTACACCCCAAGAGCTCTTGACCTTTCGGTCAACTCAGGGACAGACCTGGCTAACAGAGGAGCAGTTGGTGCACTTCAAGTTGATTTCTTCGGACCAGCCAGGGTTGATGAAGGTCCGCACGCCCACGATGAGGAAGCCCCTAAGACTCGGCTTTTTGAGTTTCAGTGCGTGTTAGGGTTTAGGGTTTAGGGTGAAACGCAAGTGTGCAAAGATTTTTCCGCTGGGAGAAACAACAAAGATCTCGCTAGAAGACTGGAAACTCCAACCAGTGCAAGCCGAAACCGTCAACCTGCCATGCCAAGCACGGGCTGCAGTCGGGGGCACTTCAGAAAGGTCAGCTGCGGCAGGCGGTAGTAGGACAATGGGCCCAGCAAGCGAAGTGTCGGAACCGCCTGTGGCAACACAAAGTCAGTGTTACTTGGAGGATCATGGGACTTAGTCCCTTAATTGGGGTTATAAGTAAATATAAGTATAGTTACCTGAATTATAACCCTACTTACTAAGTCCCATGATCCTTTAAGTAAGCCTGCTGAGGCAGATGAAAACTCTTTTGCCTCCTGCATGGCTGAGCGAGTCGCGAAGCAGGGTGATGTTAGATACCAGTAAATTCAGCACCTTTCGATTAAAGGCGCACAGTCCGCAACACCAGATCCCACGATGTCGACCTGTTGACGCCGTCGTGGAAAGTATGGCATCTTTTTTGTTGCCAAAATGCCTTTGTAGGAGCACTGCTGGCACCTCACGTTCATTTCCACGATTCCGAACATTGGCGGTCCCGTGGAGGGTAAATGTGAAGCTCAAAATTTCAAGACTTTGCAAAAGATCGAGCCACGCTCCAGCAAGTGGCTGGCAAGCGGCTCCGCTTCGCCGGCCGACTGGGCACCCCCTGCTATCTCAAACACACGTAGAAGCTTGAACAGCGTGAACCTGTTCAAGTTGCAATGCTTGCTCTAGGACTCCGGCTAGCGCAGCATGTTCGAAACAAACTGAGGCGCAAGCTTTGGAAAGTCCAAAGGCTGTCTTTGGCCCCCTCAAACGGAAACTGTGCACTGTGCAACGATCTCTTTCTTCAATTGTCGGGTGTCCGATTGAGAAGCGGCACATGCACCATTCAACTGAGCCGAGGCGGTTTGATAAGAACTCCCGCTGTAGAGAAACGCTTGCTTTTGATATTGCCGTTGTCGCGGCGCCACACCTGGTCGAGAGAGGCGTGCTCGGTGTAGTTCTGGTGGACACAAACCAGGCTGCCCCAAATGCCGTGAGTTGTGGGGCTGCACTTACACGCACACTGCTTCTAGTCTCTGGCAGATGATCCAGGAATCTGTACGTGCAAACCGGGCAATCTGCTGGTGAAGTTATTGTCAAACCTCTCGTCCCCATCGAACATTGCCCTCTGAGCTTGGAAGTCCTCAAGGCGAGGGTACAACAAATGCAGCAGGTCAGACTCAAATCCTTCGAAGTTGAGGCCCCAGTGGAACCTGGCTCCCGTCTGACGAATTATGGTGTATTCGAATTGTTGCATCACGTCTGTGGCGCCCCATGTACCATAGGCCATGTCCAGTTCTATTGCGCAGGCATCAGAACCATACATCATGGACAGGTAGTGGCTGCAGCTTTTCACAAAACGGATACCCATCGGGGAGGTCGCAAACTGCCCACCAGTGTTCACCCGAAGCTTCACTTCCGCGGCAATGCTTCTAATTCCGGACTGGACGCTCTCCAAGGTCCAGAGACCCGCGTTGCCTGCTAGAGGCCAGCAGTTGTAGGGAGACGGAATCTTCCAATCTTTCTGCGTGTTTTGTTGCACTGGGAAGACAAGCTCCGAAGCAAAGCCAGCATTCTCTGCTGTGTGGAGTAGGAGCATGTCGTAGTATTTCCCTTGCCTTTCTCCAACTTGGGATTTCAGTGCCATCGAAACCACCCAAGGAGTGGCATAGGGGAAGTGGTTGAAAATGATGGCAGTGAAGGTGTAAAGAAATTGCCACTCCTCCATTCTGTCCAGGAGCTCACGGATGAACTCAGCGACGCACTCAAGCCCAGCTGCGGGATGACGTCCCAAGTCATTCGGACAACTGCATGCTCGCCATCTCGCTCGTAGGGGTCCCAAAGAAATTCGACGTGCCTGTGCTTCAAGAGCAAGCTGGGATATCCGTTTGGATTCTCTGGTGATGGGGCTTGGGTCCGGAGCTCGTCTTGGACGTGAGTCCAGGTTGTCAGGGTTGTACGTCTATGCAGGTAATAGAACTGGCATACCTTCAGAACCACGGAGTAGACGATGCCGCAGGTGCAGAAGCTGGTGCCCACTGTGTTGAAAGCCTCATCTGACTGGAGTAGTGTGATGTACGGATCTGCAAACTTCTTGGGGTCTGTGATGCCGTCGAAAGGCTCGACGCGATAGCACTTGATGGCCTTGGAAGCCTTGGAGCCACTGGCCGGCACCACGTTGGCTTTCTGTCCTGGGATACCTTTCCACTCGCTGGTGGTCACAATGACCCATGACTTCACCTCACCGCAAAATGGCCCAAGTGAAATGCCCGTACCATGCGTGCTGGTAGAGCAATAACCTGCGACAGTCTGCCACCATGCTCCACCCATGTTGGTCAAAGCCAAATCCAGCGGTTCAAGCTGCTTGATTAACTCCTCGATCGTGGCTCCGCTTTGCGACTCAATCAGCGCTGAATGCTCGGTAGGCTTGTAATCGGATTTGTCCCAAGGCACTTTGTCACCCTCGCGGATCAAGGGCAGAGAGCCAGGCCGCAAACAATCTGGCCGAAGTTGTCCTTGAAATGGAGCATTCCTCTTTGCAACGGCCTTGAGCCCATGGGTCTCCACGAGCATTCCAGGGCTAGTCGTGACATGACAGTAGCTGTGGCCTGAACCAACTGCTTTGATTCGGAGACGCCTTTCTGCTGCAGAAGCTACAGCCGACATGAGCTCTTCCAAGCTGGTCGGCTTCACAATCTGCAATGGACGACACTGCACATTACCCATGATATTAGACCACATGCCATGCTCCGTCACCGGGGTGTGGCGGCTGCAAAAGGCCCCAGATTTGCGCTGTACCAAACCTTCCCAGCGTACGCCAGCAAGTGCCTGGCGCAGCTCCTGCTTGAGCTCTTCATCGGTGATGTTCGATTTGGGATCATGAAAGTGTTCCTTCGCCTTGTCGTGGAAGCTGGCAAATTTGTCCTTCAGCTCCTCCAGACTAGTTGCCGAACAGGCACAAGTTCCACTGCAAGTTCCCATTGCCCGCAACTGAGGGAATCTACAGAATCCTCACTTGAGCTCAAATCTGTAGCCATTTCAGATGAAAACTCTTAGGAACGTAGGTCTATAATGGCCTGTGGTCACAAGTTGAAGGTATCCCGTCTGACAGCTTGCCCTTTCGGGTGCATCCACACGTAGTAAGTTAAGTCACACCAAAAGAAGTCGAACTTGCAATCTGCCGGCAAGCCGTCAACCACACTGACATGCAACCATGGTGCATCTTCATCGTCGCCCACTTCCCGTATGCACACAGAATGGCGCTGTCGGGACAGGTCCTGGCCACAACACAACGATGCATCCGCACAGATCATCTCACCTCACCGGTTGACTTTTCAGGTCACATCAGACGCCATGTACCTTGAGGATTGCACTTCTCGTCGCTCGTGCGGACTACCGAGCACGACACAACATTGGCATGGCATGAGTTGGAGGCAAGTTGCAAGGCCGTGGTTTGAGCAGTCTGCCTGCCTTCCAAATTCAACAATCGTGACTAGCCTGGTCGGACGCGTCTTTTGCCAGGAGCCAGTCAGGACGCTTCAGGCTGTAGGAGAGGAGCCGTGTATCCTGATAAAGCACAGCTACAGAAGGACACAGCAGATCATAGAAAGAAACTTTGAAGCTTGCAAAGCGTCCCTTAAGCGCGCGGGGATGGAATCTCGTCGGGGGTTTTGAGCTCGACGTGCAAGAAAAAGGTGGCAACCAAATGCAGGTTAACTGCCGAGCTGTTCTGCAAAGGCTCTGGTCGCGCTTGTTCTGCTGCTTGAAGATGGACAGGGATGCCTGGTGCGAGGTGGGCACACAACACACGAGACCAAACCAGCTGCTGCCTCCTGTTTAGATTGACTGCCTGTGGATCGGTGGGACATGCGGCACTCTGGCCATCATGATGTCGGGTGGTTGGGCTTCCATCCCTGTTTCTTCTAAGCTTGAAGGACTCTGAAAGTGTTGCCATGCAAACACGAGCAGCAAGCCAAAATCAAGCCGCAAGCTCCGGGAGCTAACATGACGAGATGCAGCTGACAGGGCCGAAGGCGCAGCTGCTGCAGTCCTGTACCGAGACAAAGCGCAGGTACCCCTCGGAACATCTCGGAACACCGCAGATGTCTCCGCTCAAAAAGCCACTCCTGGGGTTTCTCCACAATGGTCAAACAGGGAACTTTGGAGGCGTTGCTCCAATTTAACACCTCAGTAGCTGCATGCTGAATATCACAACTCCGCACTGCGGAAGAAAGGTGTGCAGTGTGGACAAGTTGAGAAGCATAATTACCGAATTAGGACTGCTGGATTGTCTTTGCCGGCATTTCCGTAAACAACATCGCACCGAGATGCAATGACCACATCTCCAACCAGCTGCAGCGGCACCGGGAACATCCGCCCTTCAGCAACTGACGCACAGCCGTGATCGCTCGGAGAGACACTACAAATTACTGCACGTCACTGGCCGCAAACTTTTAGAAGCATCCAGCTTAGCATGATGCAGGGGTGTTAATCATAAGAATAGGGTTCTTGAACAATTATAGTGGAAGTATATAGTGGTTTTGCCGTGTTTCTGGTATACCGTAGCTTCAAGCGAACCCCGTCCACGACAGCGGCTGTAGGCCGCCTTCGTCCTTGCTGCTTTCGTTGAGTGCCTGCCGAAGACGCTAGGGTTGGGGGTTTAGGGCTTTTTTCCCTCCCACTTAGCAAGGACGAGCCCGCATTGCAGGGTAAGTTCGGGGACTTTGGCAGATGCAACTATAGACATTCTGGACAGCGTTGTTAGCCAGAGTTAGGCACGAACTGCCCCAAGTCCAATTTCCTACCCATAGTGACTGTTGCTCAGCAGAAGAAGACATCCTCAACGACGCAGACAATCGCAGTCACCACCAAAAAGCACAAGCCATCAAGGCATCAAAGACGAAGCTGCTTTGACCATCAAGATCGTTCAACTTTTGTGGTCATGGCGTTGTATGCAGGACACTATGCCAGCACGGCCAAACGTGCCATGGTCCCAGCACACGGAACTTGCTCCTTGACAAATTACGGATTAATACTCTAACCAGCCAGTTGACAACCAACCTGTAGGCGATGGCAAACTGCAAGCATGCGAAGTGGCTTGCCAAGACGACAAGCACACTAAGTACCCAGAATGAATTACTTTAATTGACATGGAACAGCCTCGGCATCCCACTTGCAGACAATCAGGATGTAGGGTCTAAGGCGTAGGGTTTAGGAGTTTAGGGGTTTCGGCGCTCACACTCGGACAATCCAGGCGAAGCATGTGGTTCGAGGTCTGGTTGAAGTGAAACCCGAAGTAGGATGATCAGGAGCAAGTGATCTTTGCAACCGCATACAAAGTACAACCTACTAAAAGTTTGGGGGTTTCGGCGTTCGCACGCGGACACTCCAGGCGAGGCATATGGTTCGAGGTCTGCAATGAAGTGAAACACTCATCGAGATTAAGACCCTATCAAACAAAGAACCATAGGATACAACCTCTAAAAGGGGTGGGTCTTCTTCTCCTTGCAATCCATTTCTGATCTTCTAGACTAGTACTGGACCTCAACGACCATGCTTGAAGATTGCCCTAGTTTGGGGGTTTACCTTCTACCGTTACGGAAACCTTGCTCTGGGAAGCCTTCATACCCGTGGAGGAACCACTCTATAGTACAGATTACCCAGTTTAATTGAGCAGGGACTGCAATGCACAAAGCCCTGAATCCCTTCGAAACCCGTGAACACTAAGAACCCTACTAAGAACCCGTATACGCCCAAAACCCTTGGTGCAACTGGCTAAGCCCTAAACCCTCAGACGAACCCTTCTGCCGGAATGCCTTCGCCTCGAGGGGCCTGAGCTCGTCCAGCGCAGAACCGGAAACCGGAAGCTTCGCCTGCCGGGTATGGTTTACACTCTCACAACTCGGGTATTCGGTTTTTTCCCCTCTGGTATTCGGCTTAGGGTTCAGGGTTACTTAGGGCCCACCCCAAAGACTGCGACCTGGAACCTGAGAAAAAGAAATCGAACTCTAAGAGTCCACAACCCTGAATAGGATACCAAAAATATATATATATATATATATATGTATTTAGATTAAATTAGATTATATTATAGAAATATTTGGATATAGACCCTGCTGCAGCCCAAGTGGGGGTTTCATGCGAGGGCCTGCTGGGCCATAGTCAGCACCTCCCTTGCTTTGGCGCGCTGCTCCGCAGGAGAAGACGACCCGATGCTCGCACCGATCACGGCGGCCTGGGGAGGGGTTGAGTTTCGAGTTTCGGGTTTAGGGGGCATTCTGAGGTTTTGTGATTTTTGGTTCCGGCATCGCAAGCCACAGCAAGCACGGCAAGTCGCGGGGTTCGGTTGAGGGCTCGTGCAGTGGGACTACAGGGTGAGCGGCTCTCAGGGCTTGTGGCGAGTAGTAAATAATATAATATAGTATAGTATAATATAATATAATATAATATAATATAAGGGAGCCACCTCAGTATGTTCCCCCTCAGGAAAGTCTGGAGAGAGGCAGGGGGCTGTTGTGCACAGTCTGAATTGGCTTTCCAGCACCTTCTTTATTAGTTCGGATCATCAATAAACAACTGGATTAGAGGCCATACATGGACATGGAAATGGAAGCAACTGTAGGTGCTGATTTTGCAAGCTGGTTACAAGTCTATCCCTCTGGTTACAAGTCATTTGTCAGCTGGATTGTCCAGCTTTGTGTCAGGCCTGGTATGCCAGCTTTTTAATAGGTCATGGCCCGTATTGCAAAAACGCAACAGAAAACAACATCAGCAAAGGACTAGCATGCGACATAGATACATCACTTCCTGGGCCCGGACCTATTTTATGCTGGATTGTCTGGGTCTTGGAGGGCACGAAAAGATATGCTTCCCTCGAATAGATGGGGGTACAACAAAAATAAATCAGTTCCTCAGGGTCCTGTAGGACTAACATACGTACGTATATCACCATGTCGGGGAGAGAACTCCATGGGTCACTGTACGAGACTCGTGACCTTGGAAAACTCTTAAATCCCAATGCACGATATCAACCCGTCCGTGGATCTGGGGCTTCCCCATGTGTGAGGAGCGCACACTCAACGGTTTACCGACTTGCACTCCCCCACTCGGATATAAGCAACAGCATGGTTGTAGATAAACGACGTATCACTGGGTCTCCCGAAGCTGATTCTGGCCTGGTCGCGTAAAACAAGGGAACATCTCCGGTTTATTGCCCTCGCTCCGAAACACTAAGTGAATCAGTGAGAACCTAGGAGAGCGAGACCCTACATTGGGAGGAAAAGGGCTCAGATTAGGAAATCTTAACATACCCAAACGATCCCTAACAGGCCCTAACGTTGATCAATTTAGGGGTTGGGGCTCGAGCCTCTAGTCGCCTCTGAATGGGCGGCAAGCGGAAGCCACTCCGCAAGAAGGGATGAGGAGGCACGTGCAGTGAGGCAGCTAGTGTTGGCGGCCTCAGGCTCGGGCGTGTTCATGACACTCTCATGGGGCTTTTTGGGTTTGGGTTTTGTTTTTTTCCCAGGGTTTGGGGTTGTTCTGCGGATTTTGGACGATGTGCGACGGAATCGAAAACCACTCGAAGGTCCAAGGCGCACCGTGTAGGCACCCGGAGATGTTGCAGGCTTCCTGAGCGGTGCGATCTTGCGGACTTCTAGAGCAAGCTGTGTTGGGAAGCCCAAAGCACGTGTAGAACTTAACATGCAGTGGGCTTTTGGATGCCATGGGCAGGAGGTAGAATCAGGGCCCCGTTAAGACATTAAGACCTGCGGGGACACCACAACTGCTGTGATTGTCGGCCACAGATCGGTGTGGAAGAAGCGTTGGCGGCTAGTCGTCCGATGAGTCGGTACTCACAGCCTCGTCACGTCTTGTCGCGCACGCTACCAACATGGAAGCATGCTGCTTCGCGCCCTGCCTTTGATCGACATCGAGTTGTTGAAATCGAATTGGAGGGAAGATGGGCGGCGGCAGCCACTTTTCGAGCACCACTCCAAGCCACCGGCCCTCAGTATGCATTTTGTCAAGCTTGCTCCAGCCGCATAGGGTTTCGACTCTCAGGGTGTAGGGTTTATAGGAGTATAATTAAGAGTTTAGGAGCGCATTCCGCTGATGCTGGGTCGTCTGCATTCTGAGGCTGATAGTATTCTCCTCGCCCCGGGCATCCAGAAAAGACACGTTCCAAATGCCTCGCGGGTGGAGTTGGCCGGGCACGGGGCAGCTGCAAAATTTGTGGGATGTCACGACTCAGTTCGCGTCTGACCTGCGTCCGAGATGTTGGGCGGAGCACACCAAACTCCTCTCACGAGAAGTGCCAGAAGAACGTTGGCCTTGGTGGTTTAGGGTATGATTGTTAATTTTGGCCAGGGTTCTGGTTCTTCTTATTATTGTTATTATTAGTAGTCTGACTATGAATCATCATTGTGATTCTTGTTAATATTTTGATAAATATACGGCTGGGCTCTGGGTCCCCCACTCTCTGCAGGAGCGGTGTCAGTACCCACGACAGTATCATCCTCCGCCATCTTTTCAAATCTTAAGACAACCCGGGGCCCTGTGTCGGCCCAACATCCTCAACCCTAAACCCTAAACCCTAAACCCTAAACCTATCTTCGCTCAACGACTCCCGGCTCTCTCCAAAGCCATAAACCCTCAAACAACACAAGGCCTGTGCACTGCCTGCTTAGTTGCTGAACCCATCAGCCCCAATTCAAACTCTCGGTTCCATAGGAAACTGCCTTATCACCAAAAGTGCCACGTGCACCCATTCCGCTGCTAAGAGAGAGCTTGGAACACCTCAGCACCACACCGAGGAGGCCCGAAACCAGAACATGGCTCTGGAAAGCTATGATAAGCTAGACCGAGTATGTTCATTCTTGATATTGTTAATACCGTCTGCTACGGGACCAGGTTTACTACTAATGTTTGTTATGCGAACTTCGTGTGCTGCTGGTGGCCGCGCAGGGATCTCCCACAAAGGGCACTGTCCGGTGGCATTGCTAGATCCGTTGTTGGTCTTGTGGCCGTATCTTCAGTACTGCACTGCCGGCCTAATGTCATGAACACCCGTCGATTTGCTTCGGTCGCACTAACTGAAGTTAAGCAAGGACTGTCTTCACTTGAGCAAGGCATGCGTCACGGCCCTGGTGGCGGGAAGCGTCTCAAACGGACCAGCGTGACTTGCCGGCTGCACATCTGAAGGGCTGCGGCTACGTACACATTTGCAGCGACAAAGTAAGCGGCTATCCCTAAACCCTAAACCCTAAACCCCTAAACCCTAAACCCTACACCCCTATAATCCTTATGTTTGGTGGACAGCGAGCACAGCGCAGAGCTGGGGGCGGCACCCAACGCTTCCAATCGTTCGCAACACACTTGGAGCCGAAATGACTCTGCGGCATTACAATCGGGACTTAGGGTTTAGGGTTTAGGGGTTTAGGGTTTAGGGTTTAGGGTTTAGGGGTTTAGGGTTTAGGGTTTAGGGTTTAGGGGCCACAACTTCAGTTGCCGAAATTCTCGTGCCGCATCGTCACAGTAGTAGTGGGGCGCATAGTTACGGCGGATTTACCGTCTCACCGGCCATTGAGAAATGACCTCTCGTGCGGTGCAAGCTTCTGAGCTTCCTCTCATGTCCTCAGACTCCGAGTGCCTACACAGTGAAGCCCAGTACGTTTCGTCCGCGGACATGTCAAGGTGAGACTTCGCAAAGTTCCAGCGATCGACAGTTAAGGATGCCTGCAGATGTCTCATTCATTTGCGCAGTCCTCGCGCTACTTCCAGCGGATGTATGGCAGCCCGCGGAAGCTTCTGCGCATGCATCCACAGAATCTCTCGCTCTGCAAGGTCGCAGGTTGTGGAACTGCTCTTGGGCACAGGTTAGGCGAGCAGTCTGCGACGCTACTGACAAGTTATCGTTCCGTAGTCGTCTGCTCTCCGCAGGGTCTCAGGGAGGGAGCCTTTCATCTTTGTTGCCCCCTGAAGTTGGCTTGGCCGTTCCAGGTGGTGTCACAAGGGTTGCCGAGCATGGCACCAATCCTCAAGCTAGTCGCACTTCGTAGCTTTTTTTGAGGTAGTGGGGTCGCAGATGCAGGCAAGAAACGATAATAATGGGGTATGAGAACACTTCAATCAGCGGCTGCGCAAGCCCCCCAGTCTCCCTCTGACAATGGGTGTGGAACCAGCAACAGCTCGTAATGCCTTCCCGCCTGATTAGCTCTGGCGCGCCAGTATCAAATTGCCTACTGAGTGTCTACCATGACAGGGAACCCACAAGCAGTTCCACAGCTTGCAATACTGCCCACTCAGTGGCCACACCAAGCAGCTCGAATTCGCTCCGACAAACTACTCTGGAATGAGCTCCCTGTGTGCCGGGCAACTCAAACACACAGCAGACTGAAGTCTCACTGCAGGGAGCAAGCAGGGTCTGCGTTGCCCCTGTTGGCCGGAGCCAACTTAGAGGCCCAACCTTGACAGTCCACTCAGCGGGGTCTATCACACGCACGTTTCTGCGACAAAACTAAAGAAGGGAGACAAAGCTTGCTGCACACAGACTCCCCCCGAGAAAGAACACAATAACCCGAGACTGCCGGAACCCCCATTAAACTCTATATAAACCCTTTTCGCGAAACCCTGAGCCCCAAATCCTAAGCCCTAAACCCCAGATTCTGAACCCTGAACCCTACACCGCCATGTTTCTCGTCCCACGAGCGAAGACGCGAGAGAGCTTTAGGTTGCTGGCCGATCTCTCTCCTGCAGGATGAAGCGCAGCCTTGAATCCATGGCTCGCGTCACAATGGTTTTAGGGTTCGGGGGTTTGGGGTTCAGGGGTTTAGGGTATTTAGAGCCCCTGAGCCCCCTGTCTGAATGGACTGTACATGGGTAATTTTCTGAATTTGGGTCCCTTCTTATTAGGACCCCAGTTTAGTACGGCACCCTTATAAAAAAGGACCCCACAAGGGACCCTAATTTAGAGAACTAGTACCCACATCCAAAGACCAGAAGATCAAGTCCCTCCTGGTATCTTGGTTCCTGGCACTCGTGTTGACTCCGCCTGGGCTGCTTTCGCCTGCACTCACAACATGCGCATCGCTGTTACAGCATTATGTGCCCCTTCAACGCGGACCGCTCTGTGTTCTCCAGCAAGACAGCACACTGCCATGCTGAACGCGGGGGCAGGGGAACAAAGGCAGTGATTTGGGGTTGGGGAGTTCGCGATGTGCTGTGATAGTGCTGTGATCATACGCCTTATAGGGCGCTAGGTTTCGCTTTGAAGAGTCGAGCGTGAGTGCAAGCTCGACGTACGGATCACACGGCCCGCATGTGCGCGCACGCGCGTTGTCATCAATACGCGGGGCCTCGGCAGACTCTCCCTGGAGCGCTTTGTCTGGATGCCAGCCTCAGAGAGACAAGCCTCTGCCTCGCGGAAGCTAAAAGCCTCGATGGCTTCTCTGAGGCGTCCACGCAGCAGCATCCTCTTCAGCACCTGACCTAAGGCATGAATCGCAAATAATTCCAGGGGCGCGGCCCGCACCGCGCTCATCACCGCAACAAGTCTCAGCTTCGGACGGCAACCATCAGTCCCACCGGATAATTTCGCTGCCTCTGCAAGCGTAAAATTTCGCGTACCGGCATGCTGTAAGCTGAAGCCGAGGGCGCCTCAAGCGTGGACCGCACCTCTGCTTCCGGCCCTGCAAGAGCTGGTGGAACGAGCATCGCCTCGAGTCTAGGACCATGGTGTGATGAGAAAGTGCAACAAGAGAACCATCCACAAATCGGCTTGCTTCGCCAGTCAGGGTTCGGCCTTCGCTGCTTGGGAGCATCCCTGGCCACCGAATCGAAAGCCTGGCTGAGCAGCCTAAACCCTACATCCTAACTTTGAAACCCCGATACCCCAACGCTGTAAGTCCTAAACCCCTGATACCGTAACACTATAAACCCTTTTTTGCACAGGCTTGCGTGAATCTCGCCTGGACGTGTAAAGCCTAAACTTGAAAGCCTTCCCTTTCGGAACCCTAAGAGCCTGCCGTGTGAGCTCGGCTTGGCCCGCTGGAGGCTCCTGCAGGCGAGGAAGTACTTCAGACTATGGTCTTGTAGGCATAATCATAACGATAATGGTAATGACAATAATAACAAATAATGAGAATTAGAACTTTTCCAAATACCAACGCCAACACTAGTGGTACTAAGAATAAGCATAAGAGAACAATAAGAACGATGATAGCATCAATAATGGCATCAGGGTTCTACGAGGGAAGCCTCAACTCTTCGGAGACAACTCCGACCCTCTCGGAATCTTCGGCTTGCGAGTCTTGCGAGACTTGCGAGTCTTGCGAGTCGAGTGAGTCAGATACCCCTCTTTGTCAAAGCAGGCTCGCGCTGCAATCTTGCAGTAGTGGAGTCTCGACCTAAGTCGGTCAAGGGGCTCCGCCATCCTCTAAGCAGATCTAGGCAATCTAATATAGGGGCCTTAATAATCAGTGAATAGGGTTTTAGGGCAGATTATACTATAATTATACTCAGGAACCCCCAAAGTAGTATAGGTAAGTATCAAGGCCCCTATATTATGCAATCCATGCTCCCCAGTTGGTGCTTCTACTCATTAGCTGGCTAACCGCCGCAAACCGTCAGTTCTGACAGAACTTGGTCTTCAGTTCTTGTAAACTGCGTAATTGATTAGCTCCAACGTGAGAGCTTGGGAGTTGTGATGAAGGGGTGAGATGCGAATCACTGCACTTCGCACCTTGCTCGGAGCGGTTCTCTGACCACGGGCTGCGCATTCAGTTGAATTTCACGCGCGAGGACATCAAAAATTGCATAATCCATGGCTTCTTCCACACCGGTACCCTCTTTGGCAGATGTCTCGAAGTACACGAGGTCGTGCTCTTTGGCGTATAGCTCGGCTTCCTCTCTGGAAATTCTTCGTTCCTCTACGAGGTCAGCCTTGTTCCCGATCAAGAGCTTCGTTGGGATCACCTGTGCCTCCTGGAAACGGAGCCAATCGCTGATGTCACGGAAGGATTGTGGGTATGTCAAGTCCAGAACCAGCAGAATAGCCTGCTTTCTTCGAAAGTAAACGGACGTGATGGTCCGGAATCGCTCCTTCCCTGCGGGCTGATCCCAGATAATGGCCTTCACAGGTTCATCATGTGCCATCACCCTGGCAACCTGGAAGTCAATCCCTATCGTGTTGGGCATCATGCGCTCGTTGAAGGTGTTGTGGGTGTACCTAGTTCATGGTTGGGGTAGTATTAAAAATTTACATTTACATTCCTTATTGGGTTTAAGTACCCTTAAAAATGTAAAATGTTACCCAACTATGACAAAGGTACCTGTGGAGCAAACTCGTCTTGCCAGACCTGTGCTCTCCAAAGAGCCCTAAATGAATGGTGCGGCACTTCTCGGGTAAAGAAGCCACTCGCTCTGTCCGAAGTGGCTGTGTTATCTCATGAAATTCAAGGACTGCAGGAGCTTTCGGTCCTATCTGTCCTAGGACTTCGGTCTCTGCCAGAGATCGTCCGCTGAAGACCAGAACCCTCCTCAAAAGAAGGTCGGGCTCCTCAGGGTGAACAGCCTCCAGGATGCTTGTAACGCGTGCTGTTTCAGGCAGCTCCACTTCACCGATGAGCTTACCAGACAGCTGCTGCACCCGAATGCTGTACAACGCCATGGCCTCCTTATTCTTCGACGCCCAAAAAACGATCAGCCCGGGCGTCGCCAGGCTGAGCGAAGCGTTCAGCGAGCGTCCTTTCCTACAACTTTCGAGTGTACGTGGCCGCGGCAGTGCGCATTGCAGCACTCAGGGAAGCCCTGTCAGCTCAAACCATTCCAGCGAAACAGGCCTGGAGTTCCCTTGCCCTCTTTCTGGGAACCGCCTGGGAGTTGACTCGGGCTGACATCACCGCTTTTGCAGCCATCTGTCAGCACGTCTATCACTCTGCAGGTAGGCCCTGACCCGGGCCAGGGGCCGTACCACTGCCGGCTTTGGAGCCTGGACCAAGTCGCTTCAAGGTGCCTATACAGAAAACCCAAGTCTCTCTGGATCTCGTGTCTCTTCTACCTGTAGTCTCCGCCGTAGTTCCTTGCACTTCATGATTCTGATCCTACAAACAAAGACAAAATCCCCCAAAATTTAAAATAAGGGAACTAGACAGGAGACCATAGGAAGATCTACCTGAGATTGAAAGCAGTCCGGATCTGCAGCCTTTGGACGTGAACGGCTCCTTCCCACCTGTCAGATCTGATTGCTCCGCCACCCGGCAAACCCTAAACCCTAAACCCTAAACCCGGCAGGGTGTCTTGACATGAGAGTCATGCCATGTAGCATTGTCAAACACAACAATTTTTACGGCGGTACATGATATGATATAGAAGGCAGTGAGGCAAAGTATCATAGAATTCAACATACAATTGAATACAACATATATGACTTTATTACACCAAGCAATCTTCAGGTCTGGTGTCGAGAGCTCTTGTCGGCAAAACCCGAACTTTTTGCACCCCCGCGCAACAGGTCAGCCGAAGTCAGCTGATATATGTTGATGCGGTGAGCCGGGCGGCCATCCTCCACCTAAAGATCACACAGCTGGCACTGGCCTTGCAATTCTCTTAGCAGGCTCTTGGAGGGGGAGCGGTGGAGACAGAGGCTGGATGGATGTCACCCCACCAAGGGACACTGAAACTCTCACAGGCCAGAAACGATGGCTTGCTGGCAGGTGAACACTTTGGAAGTTTCGGCTGCAAGGAACTGCAAGGTCTTGGTCGCTGGCAGGAGGAAGAGCCGTGTAGCGCAGCTGCAGCGGGATATCTTCGTCTTTGCAGAAGTTCCTTGGTGCTTATGTGGGGTGCTCCTGAGAATCATTGAATGAGGCTGAGTTCCACCGAAGAAACCTTACAAAGCAAACTGCCAAGAGCCTAGGGGAGTGCCCTCTCCTCCCTACAAGCCGAAATTGCGGTTGACCCGGCTGTTGGCGTTTCAGCCATTCAACTGAGTCACTCGAAGGTCTCCTCTCCCAGGTCTGGACGTTGAACAACTGCCTTTGATCACTGCTGGATGCTGCAGAAGATCTGATCATCTCTTTGTGACCCTGTGGTGTCGTATTCAAACTGTCTGACGGGCCTGACACGAGCCCCAGGCCGCCCAGGCCCGTGTCCCTCCAATACGTCTCCCGGACGCATGTAGCAAGGCCGTGAAGACAGGCCCCCCCTTTTTTACAATAGATGATGTACGTGCCCGGCTCCCAAATCCCTTTGAGAAGTGGGCGCCGTGCTGAATTGTTCTGTTGGTGGCTACTCCACTCTTATGCTAGAAGTGCCCTTGCGCCGAGCGCTCCGGGCCAGCGTTTGCCACCTCTGCGCAAGCAGTGCAACTTTCCTCGGTGTAAACCTTCGAAACATCTTTCAGAAACTGACATGCGCTCTGCAACTTGAAGGCGAAATTTGGTTCAGAACCCCATTGCAACGAGGCGAGTTCAAAAGCTGCATCTGCTTCCTGTGAGCAGCTGTGAGACCGTGGTTAGCCTCTGAGCTCTCTACATGCTGGGCTTGTGCCGCATTCTGGAGGTTACCGTTTGCAAGCAAAAAAGCAGAGAGTCGCAGTCCTTCACATCTTGCCCACGGATCCTGACATCGCCTGCAAGGGGGCAGGGGTGTTGCAACAAATGATGCTCAGGGGTTAATTCTTACCACGGAACTTCTACTTTCTTGGAAACCTTAAGCTCAAGACTTCCTATTCGCATTAAACCTTCAAGTCTTCTGCCTTCTCAACGTCTTCAGACTTGAGGGTGGACTGCTGTCGTAGCAGCTGTGGCTTCTTCATCTTGTCTTTGGCCACCTTGATCTGCGAAGCTGTGGGGGAAGCAGTGCCCTTGCAATCCCTTGCATTTGGGTAGTTTTCTAAATTAGGGTCCCTTTTTAGGTCCCCAAAATAGTACGGCACCCTTGTAAAAAGGAGCCCAGAAGGGACCCTAATTCAGAAAACTACCCATTTGGGGGTTTCCGAAAATAGGGGACCCTAATATAGCACCCTAAATAATAGGATCCCTGTTATAAGGAGCCCCTCAGTTGCCCGAGTTGGAGAAATCCTCTTGTGCTTAGGTGCTTGGTTGAGCCCCTGAGCCCCAAGCCTAAATCCCATGGGCCCTGAATCCTATAAGACCCGAAAGCCGTTCTGCAACCCTGAACCCTATGCCCTAAACTCCCTGAACTCTTTCCATGCCACTGGAGACTTCGACGGTGACGTCCGCGCCGGCGAAAGTGGCCCGTGGCTGACGAGCATGGCGTTCAGGGACTCGGTGCCAAGGCCACTTCGACCTCAAGGTACAAGATTCCCTGCAATAGATGCTGAAAAGCATCTATGTATAGGAACAACTTAATACCTTGCAGCACACAGGAGCGTGTAGTAGAACATCTTAGCCTAGCAGGGGCTAGCATGTAAGTAAGTACTCGTATGCGTTTTCGTATAAGATACGGATACTAGGGAAGGAGTATGGAACAACTGGTTGCAGCTAGATCTTGCTAGTAGCTATTTACAGTTCCTAACTGACCCCTAGTATCTAGTACAACTGTTGCCTAGAAGGGTACAGTGTAGTACTGCATAAACCTGACAATCAACGTCCTTCGGATGCGATCCGAGCGACAAATCAAGTCCATCAATCGGGTCACTTCTTGCACCGCCGTGATGCCTCAAGGGGCGGCACGAGAGACGTGAAAAAGTAGGATAGAGAGTGAAAGTAACCTTGCGGACGTCAACATTCAGGTGTGTTTTCGTGTGCTTTCCCACTGACTGTTTTTGTTTGACGGCCTTGGGACGCAACCGCCCGTCTGGCCTCATCCGGTGCTATCATGCCCTTGTGGTGATGACGAATTCCACCGGTTCTCATGTCACGAGTCCAAGCTTTGGAGTCGTAGAAGGGATGATCAAAGCCTAATCCCCCCATGATGGTGTCAGAGCGACTGCTCCAGGAGGACACTGCCTTGACGAGACTTCGGGCCACATAGGAAAAGACACATCCCCTGCTCCGGTTGTCAATCTTACTGCTGTTGCTGCCCCTGCTGCAGCTTCGAACTCCAGGAGTCAGTGAAACTTCACGGGGCTCCCAGATGGAAAGGCAGGGACACGGGCACTCCCGCATGCGCAAATCGCAGCCGCGTCTGGGCGATCTCTTAGCGCCGCCAAAGTCTGTGTGAAAACTCATGGCAGGACATGGCCTTCGAGTTGCCAAAGCCATGAGCTCTGCGCGATGACTGCTGTCAGCGATCCAGGAAGCATCTCCTGATGCAGGAACTTAGCATCTTTGCAAGCTTAGCTACGGTGGCAGAGCAAGCATCCCAAGTGATGGCACAAACAGCACAAAATCTTTCGCCTGCAAATTGAACATTGAGTCTTGCACAGCCAAAGTGGGGGTATGGCTGCCGTAGGCAAGGACGATATCCTCGGTTGCAAAAGGCACCTTCACCTGTGGCTTCTTACCGAAACTCCTGCTCGAAAATCGTGTCTGTGCAAGTGCATTGTACATAAACTGTAACATAAACTATTGTTCCATGTAGTTGATCATATGTTTTCATTGAAATATGTGTATATGTTCTGTCTGTATACATGTATGTGCATATAGACATACAGATCTATTTCAATTTCCATAAACATATAATATGTTGACTCGAGGCCCAGGAGCAATGGAATGCTCTGGCCGCCACGGCTGCATGTGGGACAGCCTAGGATCCGTCGCCGTTTGCAATACTACTACACTACACTAATGCTATATACCCTACCGACAACACCACCACATACTGTGGTATATTGTAGTATGACATAGCTTACAACTTGCTGGCAGTTAGCACGGAGACTCGATAGCAGCCCGTTAGAATCACACACCTCTACCAACACTGCCAGAGGATCAGTATACCAACATCGAGTTTGGAGTCTCTCTATGCGACATGTAAGCACAAAGCATAGGACTTTTGAAGATACAGGGCTGTGATTCAATCTCTTTTCCAAGGGTCCTTTGGGTCAGCTGGTTGAAGTTCCAGTTGACGGCCGCTGAAGACATCCTAAGCATCACAAACCTAGCCTCAAGAATATCATGAGACATCCTAGGCCCTAGGAGGACACGACAGATGCGAACACCTGTAACGCCTGGAAGCCTTTTTCAATGTAACCCCCACCCCGGTGCCCAGCAGCCGGCCCAAAGCACTTCTTCTCTCCCCCCTCCCCCGCCGCCACAAAAGAAAGGATATCATGGTAAAGTGTACTGCGCTCTGGTGCATCATGTAAAGCATCTTTTGTAGCATGCTCTGGTATTGGAGCCATGCCATCACAACATAATAATCACAAAAACTACAACAACACCAAGTAACAAGAGTAGTAATACAACAGTAATCATCTACCTCTCCAAGGCTCTGCCAGAAGTTGTCCGATGCGGATGCCAGTCCGGCTTCGTACTCGTTGTAGATATGCCTAGACTTTGGGGGTTTAGGGTTTCAGGTTCAGGGCTTGGGGTTTCTTAAGGTCCTCAACACGTAGAAGAGGTTGGTTGAACAAGGTGTCATAGGTGCCGACACCGGTTTAATGAGTCTTTATCTTGTTTAAGATAGGGTCCTCAACATTTAGAACAGGGTTTCGGGGTTTTGGGGTACAACATACTATATTTCAAAATTATGAGGGGACTTTGTTGCCAATGATTCGGACTCCTGTATCCGGAAGGTCTTATTGCCTGGGTTTGGGTCTAAGGGTGTAGGGTTGCAGAAAAACCATCTAGTAACATGAGCTTTCACTGAAGGTAATGTCCTTAACAAGGTCTTTCGGCTATTGAAGTGCTACAGCCCACCCCCCGTGCTCGGAAACAGGGACCAACTAAGACGCCAAGTATCCGCCATTGCGCGCTTGCAGGCAACTGCGCCTTCAACAAAGATGGTGCCTGTGAGCGGAATGAGAGCCACCTTTAGCCATGGTATAATGCAGTGTATATTACAACATATTATATTATATGGGGTGTACCGAAATAGAATCGTACCGTATTCTAAAGTATAGTTGAATATAGTACAGCATAGTAGCGTATAGCATAGGAGACCGTAACAGACATAGCATAGAATAGCAGGGGGCACTGCGCCGAGGGGCCAAAATGAAGTCGCCGCAAGCCTTGACCATGCCCTTGATGTCCTGGGCTTAGTTTAGTTGAAAGATGGTAGATAGTCAACTCGGAGACATTTGGGATGGGTCTGTTATAACTGTTAGACCTGACATTATATTCGAATATCGTCCGGGCTGCTGTCATAGGGCTTCGTGTTGCTAAAACTCTACCCCGAGAGCATGCCAGGCACAAACTCAGAAATCTGACCGAAGACAAGTATACCAGCAGCCCCATCGCCAGCGCCGCTTGCGAAACAGCGATAAGTAGCTAAAAACATTGTTAATGCTACTTGCAACGCTTCCATACATACATACATACATACCTACATACATACATACATACATACATACATACATACATGCATGCCTGCCTACCTACCTACCTACCTACCTACCTACCTACCTACGTATGTACGTACACATATACATGCACATGCATGCATATATACATACATCCATCCATCCATGCAAGCATACATACA
>CAJNDV010010069.1:63467-76744 GCA_905221635.1 Symbiodinium sp. CCMP2456
ACATACATAAACATAAACATAAACATAAACATAAACATAAACAGATACATAAACATACACATAAACATAAACAGAAACATAAACATAACATAACAAAACAATACAGTACATACACACACATACATACATACATACATACATACATACATACGTACATACATACATACATACGCACGTACATAACATAACATAACATAACATAACATAACATAACATAACATAACATAACATAACACAACATAACATAACATAACATAACATAACATAACATAACATAACATAACATAACATAACAATACACTACATACATACATACATACATACATACATACATACATGCATACATGCATGCATACATACGTACACACATACATACATACATACACACGTGCGTGCATGCATACATACATATCTACATATATACACACACATACATAATTCACATACATACATACATACATACATACATACATACATACACACACACACACATACACACATACATGCAAACATACATGTTTGTATATATATATATACACATACTCAGAAACACTACGCTTGCTACATCATCCGCGCCAGGAAGCCCTCGTCTCCGCCAAAGTCTTGAGGCTTGTAGCACGGTCGGCCAAGACCTCACGGGTAGCTCGCGTTTGGGGTTTCGGCTCTCACACTCGGACAATCCAGGCGAGGCGAATGATGAGTCAGCAGCAAAGTGAAACAACTGCACATGCAAGCTCAGCAACAAGACAAGCCCCTAAGATAGAGAACCTCTAAGAGACACCAAATCGCATGTGCAAACCAAAGTCCACGTCGGTACTGTAACTAGTTCGCAGACTTCGGTCACCACGCCGAGGAGGCTACACGGGGACTAAGGTAAATATAACAAGCCAAAAGGTTACCTGTCGAGCCGGGACAGCTCAGGTGGAAAGTGATCCTCCTCCTTGGTTAACAGCTGTGAAACTTCAATACTGCTAAAAGACACGCTGAAAAAGGTACAGTATCACGCACCGCAGTGCAATCTGGGAGCCTACAGCATTTCAGATTACATGCACTAAATTCTCCAATTACGCCTTCTCATGCAAAAAGCCTTCACTGAGTCTCAGGTATGCTCAGACCAGACGTACTGTTACGGCCAACCAATCGCCAGCTTGGGCATTCTTGGGCAATCGTCAAGACTTCATTGCGGCAGTCCTCTTACCACAAGAGTTACAGCCCATGTTGATTACCAGCAGAAACGATTCTTGGCATAACCATCTCGCGTTGCATTGCGCACTCATGCAGTTTGCAGAGTTTCCGCCCGTAAAGGAGGATCACTCAGGGGCCGTCCAGCGCAAAGACTCAGTCGCACAAACATGCAGTCACACAAGTGGCAAATAAACCGTCCATGCAGCATGCAATAAGACCGCTGGTATCCAGCCTCCCATGAGTAGCATCCTCATACGGAGAACCTGTCGTAGTGCCCTTGCAAAGAGTCATGAATTCCCACAAATTCGCCTCGTAAATTTGGGGTTTAGGGTTTAGGGTTTCGAAGTTCGAAGCATCGTATAGCATTGCTTTGTATATTGTACGAGTGTGCCATACGACACTAAGCAGGCGTTGCAGTCCCTGGCCGGCCTTGTGCGTAGTGCTGTGCACGAAGCCAAGCCTGCGCAGGCCAGTCGGAAACACTGGCTTTGTGCCGGATGGAAGAGAACTGCCCACTTGTGCAGTTTCCTAATCGAACTACAGGTTAACTTGTGGGATTAGGTAGGGATTCTCGAAGCTCGCCTCACGCCTTCCGCTGCAGACGCGGCGTATCTCAACTCGTGCTTTAACATTTTTGGGGTGCGAGAATCTGCGAATTGGGCTGAGAAGTTTGGTAGGAAGCAAAAAGGCAACGGACGAGGTGTGATTCGTCGGATGCGATACGAATGTTCCAGGACTCGGACACTTGGTACTATTAAGGGATTCAATGAGGTGGGGGACGTGGGACCCCGAGAGGAGGTTGGGTCGGGATTTCAATGACGGGTCAACATCAGTGAAACTATGGGATGACAATGATCGGTCAAAGGTCGACGCCTACTGTACTCCTGAGACTGGGGGCCTGAAGACCCAGCTGGTGTTCACTGCCAGGATGTGCTTCAGGCGCGACTGCAGCTTCCAAAGCAGCGGCACCCCAAGTCCGAAGGTGTTGTCCATCAAGATAAGCCTTGCCAGCAACGTGCATTTGGGCACCGTTTCGCTGTTAGTGCCACAAGGCTCTGCCTACCCGACACATCTGACTATGCTGCGCTGGCAACTTGTAGGGCAACGGGAGCGTGTCGATCATGGTGTAGAGATCTGTGTAGAAGGCATGACCGGTCGAATCGAGGTCGTCTCCGGCTTGCAGTAGCTCAGGACTCACCTAAACGCTGTGAGGGGACGGGTTCGAACCACCGTGAATGTCGCTCGGGGAAGCATGCAAATTATGGCAAATCAATCCCTGCGACCGCTTCGGCAGTAATGCAGAAGATCCGTCGGCTGAGTCGGTGTGCCTTGGCTTGCCGCTCGCATTCTGCTTACGTCCTAATTAAGCCTAGGCAAACGCAAGCCATGCCGGTGTTCTGCAACACTAACCCACCTTCCCTGACCTGCCCTTGCGGGAACATGCGGCCAGCCAGATGGGGGTTTCCGAAAATAGGGGACCCTAATATAGTACCCTAAATAATAGGATCCCTATTATAAGAACCCCCAAATAAGGTACCCTAATTTTCGGAAACTCCCAGATTGTGCAAAGGTGCCATTATCCTCATGGCTGGCTCTTGGAGACTCCAGGGCATGAGCCAGTTGAAGCCTCAGGAAGCTGCGACGGTCGAGCCTTTTGTGATTTTTGCGATTTTTTTGAAGAGTTTGTCCATCCTCGGTTACTTAGATTCGGAAGATGCGTCTGGTGCAGAGGTGCAGACTGCCAGCTAACACGAAGAATCAAGATGTGCGTAAGTTGCCGGCCAAGGTAAAGCACCGGGTCATGAGTCACGCTGTTTGGGTGGATCACGAAAATCTTAGTGCATCCCAGCGAACTGAGGCTCCAAAGCACCACGGCATGATGCCATGCAAACTCACGTCGCAGTCAATTTTAGCACGGCGTCTGTTCGTAAAGATCCATTGAAGTGAAGACGTCGTGCTTCAACGCGCACTTGAGATTCAAAGGCCTGGCAGTCATGTATACTCCCCCCGGGCACCTGTACTTCAGCCCTTTATACAACTTTTTCACACAGGCTTGATTAGTACCACTTTTTTGCTATTGGACTCAAGTCTAACCAGACCGTGCCCCTAAACCCTTCCAGGTCCAGGCCGTAAAGCTCTCATGAACCTTAAATCAAACCCTCGTAGCTTCTGTGCCGAGCTCGGGCTACAGGGGTCCTGGCCTCCGGATAGCTGCTACTCAAGCTCTGGATGCCGAGCTCTTCAACCACTGGAAGCGCTTGAAATTGTGCCTTCGACTGGCAAAACCAGGGATGTGGAAGCCTAAAATCATGTTTGCAGCAGGGCTCTCTGGGAAAGTCAAGGCCCCTTTTTAACCCGAGGGAGGGTGAACTTAAACCCTAAACGCTAAACCCTAAAACCCAAAACCCTAAACCCTAAAACCCTAAACCCTACAACCCTAAAGCCGTAATTATCCCTAAACCATAACGTTCTTCACACTCCGAGCTGAAAGCCGACACCGGTGTCTTCTAGGAAAGCCGCCTCATCCCTGTCCATGATGTCCTCGGCTCAGAAGGCCATTTCCCTTTTTCAAGCATGGAATAGTAGAGTTTTGTATAATGTAGCAAAAAGTATGGAATAGCAGAGTTTTGTATAATGTACCAAAAAGTATGGAATAGTAGAGTTTTGTATAATGTACCAAAAAGTATGGAAAAGTAGAGTTTTGTATAATGTAGAACAGTACAGTACACCATACGATACTCTACTGTACTGTCCCAGACGGTACGCTAGGATACTATACTACTAGTATCACTTCCTGCGGACATGAGAACACGCTGAGCCAAGTCAGAAGAGCCTCTCTCAGGCGATTCGCCACTGGCTCGAAAGGTTCGCTATCCTGCGCATGTGGGTAGTTCTCTAAATTAGGGTGCCTTGCAGGGTCCTCTTTACAAGGATGCCGTAATATTTGTGGGATCCAAAACGGGTCCTAATTTAGAGAACTACCTATGTGGTGCCACCACCACTACAACAGTGGCGCGAGACGATCACTGCGGGTGACTGGCTTCGACATGCAGAACGGGCTCTTGGACTGCCAAGTGCCTTTGCAGTCAGCGACCATAGGTAGAGACGTTCGATGGCAGTAACACCTGACTTGTCCTTGGCTCAATGACGCTCCACGTCACTCCAAAGTGAGATATGCCAGATTCTGCCGCCACCGTCCGTGCTTGCCGCAAAGCATCAGCCTCGAACAGAGCCACCGGGTCTCTCGAGAAGATCTCCACCAGCTCCACCGTGGTGTCGTCTGCCTTAACCCGTCTGAGCCCGCAAACTCCAACCAAGGCAGTCTAGCATCGCAGATCCGATCACATCCTTGGGAGCCGCAACAGCCATCAAGCTCACTTTGCCAAGATGCAAAAAGTGGCACAATGTGAGCCGGCGTACAGCCACGATGATCACGCGCACTGGCGAGTGATGCAGTTAAAACACATCGCGATTCTTACTATCATTGTCGTTCTATTCTGATTAGTAGTACCAGCAGCAGTACGTCTAGTAGTTTTCGTCGTCGTCCTCACAGTGGGCGTCCTGGTGGTGGTGGCGGTGGCGGTGGTGGTGGCGGTGGCGGCGGCGGCGGCGGCGGTGGCGGTGGCGGTGGCGGTGGCGGTGGCGGTGGTGGTGGTGGTGGTGGTGGTGGTGCTGCTGCTGCTGCTGGCAGTGGCGGTGGTTGTGATTAGGTCGGCTTCTGTTTCGCTGCTTGCTTGTATCATGTCTTGTTGATATTGGTACCAGATTTGTTTTTCTGAGCGACCCCAGGGCTAGGTTCTGCTGGCCACTCCGATGCAACATGTAACGACAAGGCTCTGCACTGCTATGCGCGCGGTCACCTCATGCAAATATTTGACGGTGTAGGGTTGCAAAGTTGGGGGTGTGGGGATTTAGGGTTGTAGGATTTCAAGTCCCAGCTCGACACTGCGCACTGCCTCACATGCACGATAGCGACATTCAGCCCGCCTCGTGGAAGCACCAAATTCTAAAAGTAGCTGCACTGCGGCAGTGGAACGGGCCTGCAAAGCAGAGGGTTCCTCTGAGACGCACGCAAGCATCCAGCGTGTATGCAGATCATGCAACTCTGGGCCTGCGAAGCATGATGGAGGCAGGTTTTGCCCTTTCCATCCACGATATTGGGATCTGCCTGCAAATGCAGCAGGCAACTCTGGCAATAGAAAGTTCAGACGCGCATGTCCAAGCGCGCGCGTGGCCAAGGAACAAGCATTGCACCGGCCGGTACAAACCCCAGCGCCTTCTCTTGCAGGAGTCGCCGGCAATCTGCCAACCGCTCTTCACGAAGTGCACGCCACAGCGACAAGGACACTCCAATGTTCAACTCCTCATACATGTGCTTGAATGCATGCAGCAGGAGGGCGCTTCGTAGTCTTGATTCAATCAGGGTGGGTGGCCCTGTCATTAGCATCTTGTGCAGCGGGGCTCCTCCAAGAAGACTTGCATCAAGGACGACACCAGGTCCTGAAAAACAGGATAATGAAGTGACCCTTAACCCGGCCCCTAAACCCTAAACCTTAAACCCCTAAGCCGTTGCGACCGAAGCGAGGGAATCGGCGGAATCAGAAAGACGCTTTCGAGCGCGCCGCTCGCCTGCTGTGCTGCCTCGAAAGTCGTCATGTTGCCATTTCCTGAGGTCTTGTCAAGGGTTTAGGGTTTGAGAATTATTATGGTTTAGGGTTTGTAAATTATGGTTGAGAGCCTATATATATATATATAAATTATGGTTTGAGGTTTGTAAATTATGGTTTAGGGTTTGTAAATAATGTTTAGGGTGTGTATAAATTATGGTTTCGACTCTCACACTTAAGGTTTAGGGCTTCTCAAGTTGCCATTAGATCGAAACCGTATCATTTACTATAGACTCCCATTATGGTAACTCAAACAACGAAACCTAATCCCCTTTAAACCCCTGCATATAGACCCCCATTCTATCAACTGAAACCAGGCTCCTTAACAAGATCCCAGTTTCGTCCCGGCTCCGGGCAAAGCTCCCAGCCCACAGGGACGAAGGTCTTCCTGGCACTTCCAAGCCAAGGAAAGCAGAGCCGCCCGGGGGCCCAAGACTCTTATCGCAGTTGCTATCAATTTCGTTACTATGATTCGGCCCTAAGGCACTTGCCGGTCAGAGATAGAATCATGAGGCAGTTCAAAAGACCTCACGGTAGGCCCCCCTCCGCCCCCCCGGTCCAACCCCCTCTTCAAACCGGCAGTAATTTCAAGCTAAGCGACGTCTCGAGCTGCTCGGTGAAGAACTTCCTCAAGGTAGAAAGTATAGGGTTTAGGGTGAAACCCGCGTGTCTTCTGCATCCAGCTCTCTGATATGTATATATATATATATACATACGTATGTATATGTATCTATGTGTATATATATAATAATAATAATAATAATAATAATAACAGTAATAATAATAATAGTATGTGTAAATACACACGTGCACTTTACATTAACTTTAAATTTTAAGCTAGCATCTTTTCTTATGATATATAGATATACACACACGCACATATAAGTGTCTCATTATGGTCCGAGGCGCAGCTCGGCTGCCAAGACGTCCGGGCCCATCTGCGTGGCTTTTCGAAGGCGGGCGCCGCCTTTCCTGGGCTTCGTTCAACTGCGCTCTTGGCAATCAACTTAGCTCTAAGCTACTAGCTGTGATAAATGGCCCCATGTCAAGTTGTATACTATAGATATCTATCTACCATTAATAAATGGCCCCATGTCAAGTTGTATACTATAGACTATAGATACCTATATACCATGACATAGCCCTGGCCAAGCTCCTGGTCCTAGGCGAGAACGACATCCTGAGAGGCCTGCATGGCCTGCATTCCTGTTGCAAACTCTCTTAGGGTTTAGGGTTTAGGGTTAGCCCACATAGAGATCGAGAGTGTCAGTGAGGCATTGCTCTTTGCTGCGCAGCCACAGGATGTCATTCTTCACATCTGCATTGTTTGCAAAAATCACCTGGCTGTAGCACCGGCAGGTCAAACTCGAACGGGCCGCCAGAAACAGCCCAAGGCTCGCTGGAAGAGACAACAGCTGGAAGAAACATGTAAAGAGGCCGTCGCAAACTCGTTGGAATTGCGAAGCTGCGGCCTCGTGAGCCGCATTCTCCTCCATCAAGGCTACCTTCACAATGCTGATGAACCTGGGCCACAACTGCACTCGAATCCTTGAGCCCTGCCCTCGAGCCCAATCCAAGGATGCCGGCCGATCGAAATAGGTCCGCCCCTGGTGGGTCGGCTCCACCTGGGAACGTGCGCGCATCGGCCAGTTGTAGGTAATCATAAGTATCATAAGCATTGCAACTGCAATTATTGCTGGAAGGTAACAATGGTAAGAATTGGGGTAAGCATGATCATGATCTTCTACGTAGCTCTGGTTGTGATTTTGATTCTTAACACTGAGTGCCTGGTGATTTAGGGCGAGGACAGGATCTGGCCCGGGCCTCTATTCGATATCCAAACGGTTGCTTCAGCATCTCGACCACCTGGTCCTTCTGTTCCTCGGCAGCACGAGCATTATAATGAATACTTGTACAAAAATAGTACTGCACCAGTGGCAGAGGACTACTTCACTAGCACGATCTGTAAATAGAGTAGCATTATCATCTTACTCGAAGCAGCATCATGTGAACCATGGAGCATTCCGCCTCCGATCCCGACACCTTGTGCATCCTGTCCTGCTGAAATCTGACCTCCCTCTATATACTGTCCACCTCAACGAGAGCGGTTATATGAGTACGGTCGCACTTCAGGGTTTACCCCAAACCCTACATTCCTTTATTCGGGAGTTTCCGAAAATAAGGGGTACCTTATTTTGGGGTCCTTATAATAAGGGCCTACTATTTGGGGTACTATCTTAGGGTCCCCTATTTTCGGAAACCCCCATTTAGGAACTTGCATCTCGAAGCGACCATGTGCACCGGAAAAACGCGGCTCCAGCAGGCTGAACAATGAGAGTTGCTGCGCCTGAGCCAGTTTACAGGTCCGGGTGACAAAAGGGAACCTAACCTCTGTGCCAAAACGCCGACTATATATTTATATACATATATATATATATATACTATATCGTATAGTCTATATTCTGTACATGTTTAACTTCACAAAAAAGCTAAACATCCAGTCACGGCCGAAGCGCTCATCCGGCAAATCGTCAATGCTCTTCACCCGACGGTTCGAAATGGTATACACCCTCAGTTCGATTTCTTCATTCAGATCTTGGCAGACAATGGAACACCTGAGGACCTCTTACTAAGGGCCGCGTATGTCTTCGCAGGTGGCAGTAGTCGGCATCAGCGTGCACCCATAAAACGACAGCAAGTGGCTGATCGAAGCACCGAGGTTGTCTGGCACGCTCTGGAAAAAGCTCTGCGACTCCAGGTGACGAGATGCCTCACTCTCTATTTCCCGCACTCGACAAGATTTGAGGCAAAGCTGGAAACGTTGTTCAAAGGAACTGATGGGTTGGAATCTGCAGGAAGTCTGAGCCTCCCGCTGTATGGAGAGTTGTTGCCATTGAAGTTGCTGTTCATCAGGCCAAACTCTTCATAGACCTGCAAAGGCACGACCAAGTACTGCTGAGGGAGCAACGGGGGAGCATACTATCGAGGACCTGCACCACGTTACCAACTTGCCGGAGCCGACAGTTCTTCTGAAGCTCCTGGCACAAAGCAGAAGTCAGCGATATTCCCTCGCCCTCATCAGCTCGACGCACATTGTGTGGCGTGAGGTCCTTCAGGGTCGTGCTGAACTTTTCCTGAGCTCTAAAGTAAGCTGTCACGCTCTTCAGTCTATATCTTGTTGATGCGCTGCCAAAGCTGGCCCAGCCAGCCGGAGATCTGGACCTGCGACCCCACACGTGCCGCCAGGATGCTCCCTCCCCCATGACCAGCTTCGTGACGGAGCTGTTGACGTGGATAACAGCATCGGCCTTGAACATCAACTGTGGAAGGGCCTGCATGACCTGGCCAAAGGAGTGCCACGCTGGAAGCAAACAGGTGCGACAAGAACGATCGTTTGATATAGTCCACCACTCGTCCAATGAGCCATGAAGAAGTTGTTACTGCCTCGAGTACTGCAGCACTGTCCTTCTCTGTCCACGGCTCCTGCGATGCACCCACTCGCCGAAGTTCCCATGTTGCAGCTTAGAAAGGGTACATAGGGAATATAGATACCCTTGACCCTAAACCCTGTAGACATTACTCTGTTCGGATGATCCTTGCTAAAGCCAAACAAAGCCTGCCCTAATGACTAGTATAGCATAGTATAGTACAGTAACGTTTTGTATAGTACAGCATAATGTAACGTGTGGTATTATACGTAGCTGGAAGGATGACTGGCTCGGCTAGAGGCTGCTCGGCGACCCGACCTCATCTACCTCTCTTGGTTCCCGCAACTTGTCGCATCGGTGCTGGAGTGGGTCCCCGATGCTATACGGCTTGGGGTCTACAGGGTAAAGGCTCTGTGCGATGCGACTTGGCAGACCGCTTCCACTCTCCTGGTCGGCTTGTGTTGGCGGCTGGGGCATGGAAAGAAAGTCCTGAGCTTGACAGGGGCCACTTTGATCAATCTTGGAGCTTCCGTATTAGGAATAGGTATACCTTGCTTGGGGATCCTTACCTAAAGAATGTCCTGTTTGGGATCCTCATGCCCCCCGAATAACGCATCCTCATGCCTTATTTAGGGCCCCTCAACGAAAGACTGAACATCCAAACAGAACCGCGACAAATACATCACTTGGGGATCCTGAGAAGAAGGGAACCTCCAAAAACCCAAAAAATCAAAAGACCTCCAAAAACCCTAAACCCTAAGCCCCTAAACCCGAACCCTAAGGGCCGGAAAACCCACTGGAGCCGACTGAGAGGCGCAAAAAACAAGCAGTCGGCCCTCGGCCCGCAGCTTGACGGCCTGAGCTCGCCGGGCTTTGGAAGGGCTTTAAGCGTTTAGGGTGCGGCTGTTTGTTTATAGGGTTTAGGGCTTATTTTTCCTCCTGTTTAGAGGGTTTTGGGTTTGTGTTTTCCCTGGTTTTTTCCCTCTCGCAGTGTTTATAGGTGATAGGGTCTAGGGGTTTTGTGACACTCACACTCGGACAAGCTAGGGGTTTCGACTCTCACTCTTGCACGCAGCAGGCTCGGGGTTTAGGGTTCGGGGTACGGGGGGTTTGGACTCGCACACTCGCGCAAGGGGTTTGGGGGTTAGGCAGGCAGGGCTCCTGATAATCCAATTCGCGGCAACAAGGCAACAACTTGGAGCTATGAAGTGATGCCGAAAGGGCTTAGGGATTGCGAATGCGTGGGAGGTTTTAGGCTTTCCGGGCGCTTATACGGTTTAATTAAGGGCTTTCAGGTCTTGTGTTTGGGCTTTCAGGGCTCTAAGTGCTTATGGCTTTAGGGTGTCAGGGGCTTCCGACTCTCATCACTCGCACAACGCAGGCAAGGCTTCACGTCAAATCCGGGCTTTCAGGCTTTAAATTCTAAAAAAGCATGTCTACTAAACGGTTCAGGGTTTGGGTCATAGAAAGAGCGAGAGAAGCAGACCATGATAACACAACGCGCCCTTCTGTGCCGACGAGTTCACAACTTTTTTCAGAAGCCCGATGATGGCAGCAGCCTGGCACTGTACTGCAGCGTCAAGCGACACAAAGCTGGTAACTAGAGTAACTATAGGAAAATAATGTAGTAGAGCAGAGCACAATACAGTACCTTGCAGTATACCAGAAGTATGGTACAGTGGATAGTACTGGCAGTGATTGTCCTGATTGCTCCCAGCCTTCACACCCGTGGGGTCCGGATGCATCTGATGCGACCAAGACTGTGAGACCACCACCAGGGAGTCTCCAGCCGCTGGCTCCTCGTGGAGGAAACCTCGGGATCCGAGTTCTATGCCCCCGCAGTTCCGAGATCTTGTGCACACTGCAGTGTAGTCTTGTACTGTTTAGCACGGTCTAGTATGCTATGTATGGTAAGGATGGTATGGTTTGGTACAGTAGGGTATTGTATAGTATACTGATAAGAATAAGCAACAATTTCAATAATCACCTCAGATTAGCTCGAGTGTGCTCCGAGCTGCGGATGTCCTGACATCGTGGCCATGGTGTAGGCAGTTGCGATATTGCCGCCCTTGGCGAGCAAACCATCACTTGCTCAGTATAGTAGATCAGAATCATGGGTCAAGGCCTAAAGCCTGAAAAAACCTGCAGGTGCCAAGTTGCGCAGGCAAGAGCCGAACTTCCTCTGGGAGTGTAATGTGCACATCCAGCGGCATTCCTACTCAAGACCTGGAGCCGGTGGAAGGACGGGCCAATGCGCTGCTCCGCAGCGACTTGGCTCGACTCGGAAGGATTCTGACATCCTTGTGCAGTGCCGGCGTATGGAAGACTATGGCTGGCTAGAAGGTAGCTCAGTGCCACAGGGGCTGTGGAGTATGGCATCCTCACGGAATCACGCTGTGCACCTGTACACAAGGGTTCCAGAACAACGGAGAAACAGAAGACCTCACCAAGTTCTCCTTTGGAGCTGGTGATCTGGTCTCGTTGCTGCACAACGACTACAAGCTTAAGCCTCGCAGCAGAAGACAGCTACACCATGACGAACCATGCCGGCAAGCCACTCAACATGTGCTACCGAAACGAAGGCAGTGGCAGGCAAAGCCTGGTTCCTGTTCTCGCAGTGCACTGTTTAGGCAAACTGACCGGCGCCAGGTTGCGACAAGGAAGTGTCTAAACGACAGGGATCGCAGCGTTGCCAGCAACGGGGTGTATAACACCTGCCAACGTGGGAACCGGTGCTGCAGGCGTGGCTTCCGCAGCTTCTTGCAACCAGCGCACAGGATCGTAGCAAATATCCGACGCAATGACCAAATCGAAATGATTGACCTTAGCTGACTGTTGAACCGGAATATGAAGTTCTGCCTGTGATCTCGCCATGGTGCAGCAAAGCTGCCACGTCTGGCACTGTGCTGACGTCGCCGAGGTCAAGAGGAAGAACAGCCTCAAAACAAGGGAAAGGCAAGTGAGGGTACCAGCTGAGCCTCAGACTCAGCACAGGGCATCTTGCCAGCATGCTGTGAAACAATCATAGAATGAGGTTTTGCAGACCACAATAGTTGCAATCACGGTGCAGGCAAAAATGATAACAACACCCAACAATAGCAGCAATATGGTTATTACTTATTACTAGTCACAATCAGATGCCAGCATGTGTGCAAGGGGCCAGTCGGCCCCCACTTCGCTGGATCGCTGCTGCATTGGCGCTGGCATTCGCTGTCAGCATGGGTATGGCCTGTCACATCTCGGAGGGTCTAGGCGCTCAGGTTCGGGCAAGCCAGATGAAGTCTCAAGGTGTCTCCTCTGGTCGGAAAAAGTGCATGCAAGGGCGCTGACATACATCCCCGAGGGTTCAGGGTTTACGCTCTCACAACTCGGACAAGCCAGGCGAGCAGAACATGTGAGAAAATAACCATCGCAGAGTCTGTGATCAGAGGATCTCCAAGGTAGATACAAGTGTTCGTCACGGGGTCCCTGCAAAGTCTGGTCTTTCTTCCTAGACTCACATAGGGACATTCGGTTCCTACATTGGGCTCCGAAGTGAAACCAGTCGATCGAATCCCGAGCTTCCAAACTAAACAAGGTTCAGGGTTTCGGGTTTGCAGACACTGCTGCTAGGCTAATGATGAATTCGGCACTTCGCCTGGGGCAGATCTGTGGCGATACCTCGACGGGGGCATCGCCATGGTCAGTTAGCCTCACATGACTCAGCGATGCGCCAACGGAATCCAAGCCGCAGTCGTGGCCAACGCAGCTCAGACCTCGATTCAAGGAGCAATCCATGTACCATCTGCTTCACCCATTCCAACACCTTTTTGCATCTGGTTTGCAGCGACTCAACCAGGACGGAAACAAGGGGCATGCGAAGGCACAGCTTTAAGCTAGAAGCCTTCGGACTCTCGCCAACCATGTCTCCGGAATGACTTCACACATGACAACAAGCTGGAATTGCTTGAATGATTCGTTGGAAACACCATGTAGGGCACTGCACGCAACATCATAA
>CAJNDV010010080.1:9925-25661 GCA_905221635.1 Symbiodinium sp. CCMP2456
CCTAACCCCTAACCCCTAAACCCAAATACAAGTCACTATGTGAAAGCCATGTTTGAAACCCTAGTCTATTGCTAAGTATCTCTTGACAAAGAAATCCCAGTTTAGGCCCCAAGCCGTCTTAGGATGGTTTAGAGATGTTTAGAACGTAGTTTGCTGATATTGCTTGTTTTTTGTTGCATAGGTTGTCTGCAGAGCGAAATGCGACTTGGGGCAACGTGTGTTTTTCTTTAGGTACAGCTTCCGTACATCCAAGGCCCCATGCATGAATCTCCAACAGAGCGTGCACTCTCACAATTAGGACCCTTATCTGTGTATTCCACGCTTGTTCAAGGTATGAGCCCAAGTGACCTTCTATAGCGGCTTCAAGTTCGAGGGAACCCGAAGGAGAGAGACCCTCACACGATTAAACCCCAGACCCCCAACCCCGAACCCCAAACCCTAAACTTGCCCTGGACCAGAACCCTTATGTAAACACTTAGACCCCTAAGCCCTAAAACCCCGAAATCTCGAACCTACCCATACCTATTTTAACTCATTGGGTCGGTGAGGCATTGTCCGATGTGACCGGGACGTCGGTGAAGTCGTGGCTCCTCCCCTGCAGAAGCACCACCAGGGGTTTCGGGATTTCGGACATTCCGGTTCAAATTTAAGGTCCAGGTTTCCGGGTTTCAATTTAGGGCTTAGGGATTTGGGCTATCAGGGCCTTGGGGGTTTACAGCGTCATGGTTTGGGGTTTAGGATTGAGGGCCTCCCTTACTTTGCAGGTTTTGTCCTGTTTCAGATGTGCTTGAGCTGGGGTAAACCCCAAAGCATAAACCCGTAACCTTAAACCCTAAAACCTAAACCCTCAAACCGAAACACAAGAGTCGCAATATATGTATCTTAGTGTCAACATATACTATTATGCAAACCTGCGCAATCCTGAATCTGACATAGTGATTCTACTTAGTATCCCTCACAACCCCTTTTGGAATCCCCTGCATTGCCCATCAGCTCCCGAGATTCAAAGACTGTCCAAACAGAAGTCGTAGTTCCTGAACCCGCTCCTTTTCGAGCCCCATAGCCGGGAGGAACGTGTAAGGCACCGTTGCCTTGAATCTTGCGTGAAGCACCATCCCAAACTACTCAGCTCACCAATACTCAACCTTTAAACTTTTTAGGCTCTTATAGTTTAGTAGCAATCTGAAAGTTTAACCTTTTATTTTCCTCGCTTATTGGGGAAGTAAGACTAAATGTATCGCATGGAGGTTTAGGATTTAGAAGTCCTGGAGTGCTGTGTGAAGTATAGCACACTGAGGAACTTAGAGTGCGCTGAGGTACAGGAACAATTAGTAGAGTATAGAGCGTGTGGGGCTACGTACAGTTTGGGGTTTGGGTTGAGGGTTAGGATGTATATAAAGTTTAGGGTTTAGGTTTCAGGATTCAGGGTTTAGGAGAAGATGAGTCCCAAAGCTTAAATCCCGAGCCTATTTAGGTTTCTTTGCCTTGGTATTTGACGTGCAGTTTCTTGTTGCGTGGGGCGCGGCAGCACAGGAAGTTTGGTGGTCTTCTTTCTTGGGGTCGCAAAACCCCTCCTACTACAGAAGCCTAAATAATTACCTATACTATTTTGTTTGGGGGGGGGGGTCCTTATCATAAATATAGCACAGTCTACCCCAAAACCTTATATTCTAATTACTCAGGCCCCTAAACCCTGTTCTAGTCATGGAGGCCCCTACATTAGGCTTTCTCTGCGACTTTAGGGGTTCCCCCGAAGGGTTCATGTGCCCAAATAGTGTATGAAGATAGATACTTTGGCCCCAAGGTGCCCTAAACCCTAAGCCCATGTAGGATTACTTTTAGGCCAAAGCCTGTTCAGGGTTTAGGGGTTTAGGGTATCTTCAACAGCTTTTGTTCCAGGGTTCTACGAGGCTTCTGTCGTTTTATCAGCCGCTCCCGCCCCCTGCCCGCAAAGAGCGCAAGATGCCCTGTGCCACCTGCTCCGGCTTCAGCGGTCAACCGCCCAACGGCTTAGGGCCCAGGATAGTAGTTATGTAGGTCAATATTCGGCCTAAACCCTAATACTGGTCTCCCGGCTTTAGGCTTTAGAGCGTTTTAGGCTCGGGCTGGTAGAGCCGCGTCCTAGACCCCTCAAAAAGCCTAACCAGATATTGGGTTTAGGGTTTAGGATATTATCCGAGTTACTTAAATTCAAAGCCCCCAGTCTAAACCGAAACAGCAAGTCCCAAATCCTGAGCTCGGATATCTCAAACCCCTATCATAAGCCTTCATAAATCCCTCAGAGGAAGCTTAAACCCTAAGCCCCTAAACCTTGATCACTAAACCCCTAAACTTAAGTACTAAACCTGTACATAAGCCTAAACGCCAGACCGCTAAACCCTCAACCCTAAACCCTAAACCCTAAACCCTAAACCCTTCACCCTCAACCCTAAACCCTAAACCCTAAACCCTAAACCCTAAACCCTAACTCAACCCTCAACCGACTCGCAGCCTAGGCTGGTCTTTGCCCTTCCCTCCGTGCTTTACTCGTGCAAGCCTCGGCCTGTGGGGTTTGAGTTTATAGGGCTTAGGGGTTACTGAGAGGCCCAGAAGTAGGTCCCTAAACCCTAAACCCTAAACCCTAAACCCTAAACCCTAAACCGTTGCCTAAACCCCAACCCTAAATGGAGTTACTCCAATTCTAACCCCCCACTTCCAAGCGATTTAGGAAGTCCCCCGGGGCCTCCACGTAGGGGGTTGAGGGGTTAGGGGTTTCTGGTTTCCTTATCACGCTACCCAATTCCAACAAGGTAGAGCCCTTTGGCTGCCTAAGCTACTGGGAATCCTATTCCAGGGGCGAGGTGTAGTTTTGTGTTTGATGGGCTCCTCTAAGGGTTTAAGTTTAGGTTTGAAGTTGAGGGGAAAGGGCTCGTAATGAGCAGAGTCATTGAGGTGTTTAGGGCTCAGGGAAGATTATTATGTACACGCCCAGAGGGTCCATGTACTATAACTATGAAATGTTGCCCCAATAGACCATCCTGGTCCCGGTTGTGATTTTGGCGACCTCATTCCATAATAGTAGGAGGTATGGACCCTCTTGGGAAGTTTCAGCTTGTTGCGGGTGTGCTCCTCGCTGGACCTGCATGTTTTTTGGGGATGTCTTGGAGACAAGCCGCAAAGAAGCTGTGTTGTGTCTTTGGCTGAGGAGCAAGGGTCGGTTTTTCAGGTTTGAATCTAAGGACTTTAGGAGGGACCCCTAATAGGGACCCTTAGTCCCATTACCGTAAATAACCGTTGTATAGTCCTTATAAACCCCTTATATAGCCAGGTAGTCTCCATATTAACCCTAATAACCTACAAGGGTCCCTATTAAGGGTCCCTCCTAAAGCCCTTAAATTGAAGGTGTAGGCTGGCGAGGAAGTTCGGAGAGCAGTTGGATAAATTCTACATATGTCCAGGCTGAACAACAACCTGGACACCCCAATGTCTGATCTAGGGCTTAGGCTTAGGGGTTGAGGGTAGACCCTAAACCCTGCAGATCAAAGAAGAGCCAACACAGCTTAACTCAACAACCTTAAACCTGCATGCCCAGGCTGAACAACAACCTGGACATGCTGAACAACCAGCATATGGATCCAGCCACAGAGCAGGTCCTAGTACAGGCCGAGAGCAATATACTGGGTTCCTTCGAGGATCTGCTAAGCGTTTGCAAATTTGCAAGTGTTCTCGAATTTGGGGGTTTCAGGTTCTAGGGGTTTGAATATGGTGGCCGTTCTACTTGGAATAGGGCTTTGGATAGGCATAGATCATGTATTAGACAGAGACTACACTTATTGACCGCTCTTGATCGACTCAATTATATACCCAGATGCCCAAAATCCTTTAAATACCTCAAAGATGATTTAAAGAAGTATGTTCCTTCTTTAAGGGATTTTGGAAGTTTTGGAAGGTCTGGGCATTCCATATATCCATTTTCCGAAATTGGGCTTTAAGGTTTAATAAACCCTATCCCCTGGACCCTGAACTTGTGTTTCAATTTTAGGGTTTCAGATTTTGCGGATTGCGAGACGGCCCTTGGGCTGGATTCCGCGAAGCTATCTGATGCAATTCTGCGCACCGGCATCATCAATGAACTGGCGCGCCCGACGCGCTTAACTAAATGTGTCGAGTTCAGCGCGTAGGGGTTAGCCTTGAGAGAGAGAGCGAGAGAGCGGGAGAGACAGAGAGAGCGAGAGAGCATGTGGTTGGCAAGTTGGCAATGATGTCACTGTAGCTCTTTTGTCCTCAAAGTGATCAGGGTTTAGGGTTGAAGGTAAACCATCCGCACAGCTGACATGCCGTGGATAGCCTGTAGGCAGCAGGTTTAAGGATTCTCGGCGAACGGGCGACATCTGACGACACAGCTGCTTCTTTCCCACCACGCCCAAGGACCCTCCACCTGATGCTGCAGAGTTGATAAAAAGCGGCGAGCACACTGCACTTCAGCCCTAAACCCTAAACCCCAAACCCCCCTAAACCCCCTTAAACCCCCCTAAACCACCCTAGACCCTAAACCCTAAACCGAGCAGTCGCACCTATTGATCTTGTTCTCTGTGGCTCCCAGCCCCGAAGTTCCCCCAACCTTCAGCTAAAACGCTGAGAAGAACGCAGAGAGGTGCACAGTAGAGATGGTCTCAGCTCAAGATCTGGGTTGTGGAGTACCATACTTGAATACTTGTTTTGGGACCTGTTCCTTAAGGGAACCATTATAGCTTGGCCTTACCGCTCTACGGTTTTACTGGTAATGAGGGCTTACGGCCGAGTTTAGGGTGTACGGTCTATGGGTACTGTCTGGGGATTCAGGGGTAAGCCCTGAACCCAGAACCGACAACGGCCCGATTTGGGTGTTGCGACCCTACAGTTTGGGGCTTTAGGGTTTAGGGTTTAGGGTTTGGGGCTTTAGGGTTCAGGGTTTAGGGTTTAGGGTTAGGGTTTAGGGTTTTTATGCTGGCAAAACTGCCTGCAGCAACGATTGCTCCAGGTGCACGGTAGCAGAGGACATGTGCAAAGGCCCAAACATGGGTTTGCTTCGCAACCCAAGCTACAAGGACAACACGATGATGGTTACCTTCTGGGAGGTTGAACCCTTCGTTCGTTCATTCCCGTCAGATACTTTCGATCAGAGATATGGCAAAGATCGATGGCCGTGTCGACCTCGGTGCTTTCGTGGGGCAGGGAGCTGGTTTCCTCACCTTTGAGAGCCAGTGTGTCGCTGGCGAGGAGGATCTGCTGTGTGCAGTTTGTCATGAAGAAGCCTGGCGTAGGAGCTCTACCGTGCTTGAGTTATTTTGTCTTGTAATTATCCTAGCTAATTGCGTTTTGGGGGTCTTCATGCAGGAGCTAATTCTTTTGAAGCAGTCCAACTTCCAAGCCATTGATGCTTTGTCTTGAACCCTATAAACCCTAAACCCTAAACCCTAAACCCTAAACCCTAAACCCTAAACCCTAAACCCTAAACCCTACCCCCTAAACCCTAAACCCTACCCCACAACTTAGGAATTGGGATATGGGGCGAAGGCTGCCGCAGTTGTGGACATCCATCGCCATCGAGCGCTTTGCCAGCTTGCAGCGGATCCAGAGAGCGGCGAGATGCTTCGCAGCCACATCATGCACACCTGGTGTGCCGAAGTGGCTGCCGGCATGGAAGCATGTCCGGCTTGTTTCGATAATTCCACAGAGTCAGGGATTCAGCAAAAAGCCCGCATCGGACGTATTGGCTTCGACATCGGAGGGGTCATCGTTCCGCACCGGGAAGACCGGGAGGATGCGGAGGAGGACAGCGCGGGTCTCACTCGGGAGGACTACCTGCAAGTCGAGGCTGCCCCGGAAGCTCTGGTGTCCCTCTCAGTCGTAGTGGGCAGCCTCGGAAGGGAGAACCTGGGCTCTTGTTAGAAAAAAGGAGAAGTAACAGGGTTTAGGGTTTAGGGTTTAGGGGATTAAGGAACTCAATTTCTACTATGGGAACTTAAAGAAAGCTCCTGAGCAAGAGCCCAGGAACGTATACATTATCTCCAAATGTGGGCCTGAAACAGAGGCGAGGACACGAGAGTGGATGGAGCATTCGGGCTTCTTTGAGCGGACGGGCATTCAACGGAAGAATGTGCACTTCTGTCGCGATGTGAAGGAGAAGGCACCAATAGTGGCAAAGTTGGATCTGGATGGCTTCGTCGACGATCGCATCGACGTCCTCCGACCGATGCTATCACTTCCAAGAGTGCGTCCGCTTCTGTTCATGCAGAATCCTCAGGCGCAGCAGGGTTGAGGGTTTAGGGTTTAGTTAAGACAGGTTCAAGTGACATCCGAATAACTGAAGCATTATTCCTTGCAGTTCCCTGATGGTGCTACAGAGAAACTGGCACTTGGCTTATTTAGACTAGATTCAGGGTTTAGGGTTTATAATTGTAGGTTTATGGGTCAAGGTTTGGGGGCTCATGGGTTTAGGGTTTAGGGACCCTCAGGGCAGCCACGACTTTCTTGGACGGTCTCCGGTGTTCTGGATACCACGCATGGAGAAGTTGTCGGGCTGGCAGGACGTGCTTGCCCTCTTGCAGCAATGAGAGCACTCACCTTTTCTAGCTCATCAGAAGAGCCCCCATGGGACCCAATAGTTATGTAGTTATGTGGGTTAGCACTTGAACTGGGAGAGTGTACCAAGGCCAGCTACCCATACAGGAGCCAGCGTGATAAACCGCTATGACACTATGTAACCGCTAAGCAGCCATAGTCCAGCCTGACTTTACTCCCTATGTGACTACAGTACAATCAACGGATGTATAGGTAACTGGGCCTTACCTCAGCTTGTACAGTTAACGTCCGTCCAGGAGGTCAGGGCAGCAACGAAGTTCCCTACCGAAGACCTTCGGAATCTTGAAGAATACTCCATGGGATATCACTTTGCAAGGACGAACATGTGAGAACCAGATTGGGAGCAACAACGACACCCGTCTACACTACACAAGCAGAAGCAGCAACAAACAGCAGAAGCAGCAACCAGAACACCACCAGCAGCAAAAGTAGTGGCGGAAGCCTTGACACCGCCACCGCCGCCGCCACCACCAGCACCAGCTCCCCAGTACCCAGACCAACACCAACCCTAACGCACTAGTAGCAGCACCAACAACGCCAATGGCCCGAAACAGATCTGAATCGCGTCGTTGCCAAGCGCCAGTCCCATGTTGCTTTGCATCCATGGCCTCCGCTTGTGTACAGCCTACCCATAGGCCCCATAGTAGTTCCTGTTTGGGGTTACCTTATAGGATTCTATATATGAACCCCCAAAAGGAACTACTTTAGGGCCTATGGGTAGAGAGACCCCTCAAAAGTCTCGTTCCTTCTTTGCCTCCGGCGTTTGGGGTCGATCCTTATATCGCTTCAAAGGATGATCTCTCCTTCAAAGTGATCTAGACTCTACTAGAAGGGTTTAGGGTTTTGGGCTACACCCTAAACCCTAAAGCCCTAAAACCCTAAACCCTAAACCCTAAACCCTAAACCTAAACGGCTAGGGTCTCTAGCCTTGGCATAGGACCCCAAGCAGAGAATAGCAGCTTGAATAGCATCCAACTCCAAATGGAAGGAATGCTTTCAGGCTTCGTGGATTCGCCCAGCTGTCGATCCCAAAGAGTCCTAAGTACCTACATAGTGGAAAGTACGGTTTCTATAGTAGAAGGAATTACCACGATGGTTTGGGTAAGTATCTCCCGTATGGGTAGTTCTCTGAATCAGGGTCCTTTTTTAGGGTCCTGTTTATAAGGGTGCCGCACTATATTTGGGACCCCAAAAGGGAGCCTAATCTAGAGAATTGCCCATATAGAACCCTTATTATCATGGTACCTTTATAAGAAAACCTAAAGAAAGCCTTCTGAAACCCTAAACCTTAAACCCTAAACCCTAAACGCAAAGCCTTTAAGATCCCTTTTAAGGAGACCCCCCAAAAAGGGACCCGAGGCACTGAGGATCCTTTGGGGAGCCAATGTACAGAAGACCGGCACGGCCGGCACTCAAAAACAGGGGAAAGCCAGGGCCCCGAATAAGGGTTTAGAGCAGTTGGGGGTGTAGGGCTTGGGGTTTAGGGCTTAGAGCAGTTGGGGGTTTAGGGCTTGGGGTTTAGGGCTTAGGGCAGTTTAGCATTTAGGGTTTAGGGCAGTTTAGGGTTTTGGGCAGCTTAGGGTTCAGGGTTTAGGGCAGTTTAGGGTTTAGGGTTTAGGGCAGTTTAGGGTTTAGGGCAGTTTCGGGTTTAGGGTTTAGGGCAACTTCAGTGTCCCGTGCTTTTCAGTGGCACTGCTCCTGGTCAGTCCTTGCCAAATACACGATAGTACGCCACATCCCGGGTTAAGGGTTTCAATCATACATTCGACAGATTCGGCCGTACAGAAAAAAGCTGTCGTCATAAGTGAGCCACAGAAAACAGTGCCAATCAAAGTCCGATGATCCGAATCGCCCTTTTGGTGCAGACTATATGCATGAAAGCTGTGCGAAAGCCAGTGTTACTGTTCCCGGAAGGATGCAGATTTACCACCATAATGAAGTCAGGTCCCGCATCCCATAGTAAGGACGGTCTCTGAAAAGGCCTGGTTCCAAAACGGTAGCACACATACCGACTCTCTTCGCTACCAATCACACTTACCCTCCTGCCTAAGTCCCAAACCCTATACCATAAACAATAAGCTTTAAATGCCGACTCCTAAACCCTAAACCCTAAACACTAAACCCCAAACCCTAACCCCTAGACCCCCTTAACCCTAAACCCTCAACCCTAAACCCTAAACCTTCAACCCTTGGACTCGCTCACAGAACCCCTAAGACCTCAACCCCTAAACCCTAAATCCCTTCACAAAGCCCCTCTATGGGCCCCGAACCCTATCCCTTCCTCCCTTTACCGTCCGCACCGTCTCCAAGGCGTAGGGTTAAGGGGTTTAGGTTTGAGGGGTTTTGGGTTGAGGGGTTTAGGATTGAGGGGCTCAGGGTTCGGGGTTGAGAGGTTTAGGGTTGAGGGGTTTTAGCATAGCAATGAGGGGTTTAGGGTTTGAGTTTCAACATGTCAGGTCACCAACGGTCGTGACGACACAGACCGTGGTTGGCTCTCTCAGCATTAACGGTGTTGGGTTTCTTCAACAGGTTTCTTGAGCAGCTTCTTGTAGGGGTTACTAATTATGAAGGATCTATGCGGACAGCCGGTGTGGAATTTATAAGCTATAGGGCTCAGGTTTTGTTGGACTGATTGGGTTTAGGGTTAGACTTCAGGGTTGCTTTCCGCTGGGTATTGCATTTTCACAGGGTCTGAAGTACGTATGTAGCAGAAAGTAGGGTGTTGTGAGTCCCTCCTGAGGACCCTGTGGGTATACTAGCCTGAAGAAATGTAGGTTGGTCCGATGAGTCTGAACACCTGAGCGGTTTCGGGTTTAGGGTTTAGACGCCAGCCGCAAGGGTCCAAGGGACCTAATAATCATGTACTTGCCTTACGGAGAGTAGTCTTGTAGGTTAGCATTCAGAAGAGTATATGATTATTGGGCATTTGGACCCTTAGGGAAGTGGTTCTGAAATCCGGGTGTCAATGCCGAAGCCGGCTGACACAAACAAACGGCCCAGAGCGGTACAAGGAGGCACAATCAACATCACATGCGACCGATCATCCCCTTGCCCCGACTTCGGGATTATGCTTTAGGGTTTGGGGGTGTCTGAGTTTAGGGATATGCGTGGGGTTGTGTGAGTACGTCGAACTATGCTTTCAGTTGCTGGCATAGGAAACAGAAAACCCGAATTCAAGGAGGATCCTTCAGCATAAGGACCCCTAAGAGCCCTAAGCTCCCTAAACCCTAACCTCTATCCTGAAGAATGTCGCTGCAGTTTTATAGAGAGCCACGCTACCACCATAGTTACTTCGTCGTTACGGACGCCGAGCCCTTCTCACCCAAAGCCTCTCCGGTTTTGGGGCTTAGGGTTTAGGGGTTTAGGGTAAACCCTAAACCCTAAGCCGTATGGGGTTTAGGGCCGCCAGGGTTTAGGGTTGTAAGCCCCGGAAGGCCAAAACCAAGAGATCCGACACTACAGCGGTATACCTGGACCCTATGGAAGGTACTGGTAGTTTTTAGGTCATAACTCTTAGTATAGGGGCCTAAATAATTACCCACATTATTTTGGGGGTTCCTTATTATAATTATAGTATAATGGGCCCCAAAACCCTATTCTAATTATTAAGGACCGCAAGTTCAGTCGGCAGGCCAAAATACTCACGACCGGGGTCGTCTGGTGGCCAGGGGGCCTACGACCGAGGGTTTGCGTAGGGCTTGAGAACTCGGATATCGGGTACAGAGCCAGAGCTTTATATAGGGGTCAGAATAAGTACCACTACCCCCTTATAATCACGGTTGATAATTGCAGTAGTTAAAGACCCCAAAGCCTTGTTCTAATTATTCAGTTAAGACTCCTATACTAAGGCTTTGTGGCTAAAGAGTGAGTGCTTCTAAGTTTTCAGATGGAGTTTGGCTTAATTGGACCATGCACGTACACAAGTTGCATGGTTTTAGGTCCCAAGCACTGTGCTCTGAAAAGTTGCTGGTATCATGCGGGGACTTGTGCCATTAGTGTGCGATGCTTGCATTGAGCTGAGTGGTTTTAGGTTTCGGAGCTTCACACTACGAGGGGCCCAGAGATGAACCATAAAGAATGGGAGTCCTGATGAAAGGACCCTCTTGTTTTGGAGTTTGTAGTACCTTGAGCTACCATAGCTTCCTTTGTTGCGGGTTGTTAGGACAAGCCCTCATGCAGATTTCGTAGGGACCCGATTAAAAGCAAAAGCTAGTTTTGGTAGTTTAAGGTCTGGCTTAGGGTTTACGGCCGGGAATTGGGGTTGAAACGGGGCCCGAGCAGTTGAACCCTATATCAAAACCCCTGGACCCTAAAACCTAAACCCTAAATCCTAACCCTAAACCCTAAACCCCTGGACCCCAAACCCCTAGGCCCTAAACCAAGCTCTATGGCCCGAGCCACAGCCGCTCTGTAGCTAACTTCACTTGACCGATACCTGCAAACAAGGAAGCGATTGAAGAATATGGACATAACGTTGTATGTATGCGTATGTATATATATATATATGTACAAATAAAAGCACACATGTACATATATATATATATATGTATATTGTATATATATATATATATTCTATATATATATATATATATATATACACACTATCTATCTTTCTATCGACCTACCTATCTACCTACCTATCTATCTATCTATCTATCTATCTATCTATCTATCTATCTAATATCTACTATCTATCTATTTATCTATCTATCTATCTATCTACCTATCTACCGATCTATCTATCTATCTATCTATCTATCTATCTATCTATAATATATATATATATATACACACAGGAGTTCTTGCATATTCCTTACCATGGGGAATGCAGGATTTATATCATCAACCGTATTAGTATTGTGGTTTGGGCAAGTATCCCCCATATAGGTACTTAGGACCCTATTGGTAGCAAGGGGGACTGGATTTCAGGGTTCAGGCTTGGTTGGGTGTGGGGTTCAGGGTTGAGCGGTAGCTATTGGGGAGCCGAGTTTGGAACAGCCCTACCCTATCCCTTACCCGACTCCTCTTCAAATCGGCATCTAAACACATTCACCCAAGCCGAATCCTTTGTAGACAAGCCCCTACACGCTTTAATTCAGGAATTTGGGCTTCAGTTAAGGGAGTTTTACTGGAGAGGGTTCTCTAAACCCTAGGCCCTAGACCTTAAACCCTAGACCCCAAAACCCCAAACCCTAAACCCTAGACGCTCAACCCTAACCCGAGACCCCAAAACCTAGACCTCAAACCCTAAACCCTAGACCCTACACCCTAGACCCCCAAAGCCCTAAACCCCAAGCTCTTAACCCTCTGGGTTTGGATTGCTTTCACGTAAGGGTTGCAGGACTCCGGATGCCTGACGCGGGCCCTATGATGTAAGAAGAGCTTCGTGTGCAATCCCTATTTTAGTAGAGTATTAGGCTTTAGGGCTAAGGGTAACCGTAAAACCCTGAACCCTAGACCCTAAACCCTAGACCCTGAACCCTAAACGCTAGACCCGACACCCACCCTATAAATCCTAGACTCTGAGCCCCAGACCATTAACCCTAGACCCTAAACCCTAGACCCTAAGTCGTAACAGACGTTCCCACCCGGAGCTCTGCTCCAGTCCTAAGGCGCCTTGGTTGGACCATGTTTGGCAATCCCTGCCTAAGCCCTAAGTTAAAGGAAACTACAGGTGGGGAGTTTAGGGTATATAGGGCTTCTAGAAGGCTTCCATAAGGTATATATAGACCTTCTACCCCTAAACCCTAAACCCTAAACCCTAAACCTTAAACCCTCAACCCTAAACCCTAAACCCTATAAGGCTCCTATAACGGCAACTACCCACCTGAAAATGTCCTAGACTCAGCCTAGAAGAGTCTTTGAGGCTCTACTTGGAGGCTCTTACGACTTAGCAAGTCTACCTAAAGTCTCCGCCGTAGTTCCTTTTTTGGGTTATCTTCTAGGATCCTAATCATAAAAATGGCTCAGCCAAAAAAGGAACCACAGGTTGTTCATGTCTTAGCCAATAGCCCGAGCAATCGTCACCTCATCCATCTTACTACCGTTACATGCTAAGTCAGAAGAGTCTGTAAATACACACCGAAACCCTTGTGAAGCCTGAGAAATCTCTTAGAAAGCCCGACCAGTTCCATATCTTTATCATTGCAAAGCACCCTGAATCCTTGACCCTAAACCCTAAACCCTAAACCGTGCAGAAGATCTCTCCGAGGTGGGTGTTCGGTCGCGAGATGGGAGCGAGGAAGTGGTGCGGACTGCTTCTGCTCTTCGTGGGTGCGAGCCTCAGACGATTTAGGGGTTTAGGGGTCCAAGTGCCTCACAGAATCCTCGAATTTAGGGTTAAAAGTTAAAAGTAACAGGCTAATATGAGCCCCAACGACCAGATCCCTAAACTTTCCCTAAACCCCAAACCCTAAACCCCTAAACCGCTAAACCCTAAACCCTAGTTGTCTTTATGAAGTTGCGGGTTGAAGATTTGGGTCTGAGGTCTTTAGGGTTTAAGGTTTGAGTTGATGGTTTAGGCTTCTCCTCAAGCCCTCAGCACCCAGACACCAACCTCTACGACCCAAAAGTGCAAGTTGTTGCTCTTGCTGTTGGCTTGCGCCGTGTCGGGTTTAGGGTTTAGGGCTTTGGGTTTAGGGCCCTTGAACCCTAAACCGAAGGTGTCTCTGCAGCACGAGCCGAGCCGTAAGGTGTTAAACCCTAAAGAATTACCTAAACTATCTTGGAGGTACTTTTGGGGTCCAGGTAGTACAATATTAGGCTCTCAGGTTTACGGTTTAGGGTTTCAGGCTTCGGGTTTCAGGCCAGGGTTTTAGGGTTTAGGGTTCAGGGGTGACCCTTAAAAGTAGAGGCCTTATTCCCATGCACTATGAATCCCTGTATGGTATATGAACCTTAAGCCCTTTTAGGGTTGATTTCGTCCCTAAGGACTTGCTTGGTGACAAATCGCAGCTCTGTACAGTTAGCTTGCTGGGTGCCCCAAACCCTAAACCCTAAACCCTAAACCCTAAACCCTTGCTGGGTGCGCGACTTCGGTCTGGGTGTCCAAGCACGCCTCAATGTGGTTCTTTCGTTCGATGTGCATTGGTCCCGAGGATGAACCATCTGAGGGCTTTAGGAAGGATCCTTAATAGGGACCCTTGTAGGTTATTGGGGTTAATATGGAGACTACCTGGCTATATAAGGGGTATTTAAGGACTATACAATGGTTATTTAAGGTAATGGGATTAAGGGCCCCTATTAGGGGTCCCTCCTAAAGTCCTTAGTAACAAACCGATCCAACACGGAAGCTGAATTCAGGTCCAGACGAAGCCTGCGGAATCCTAAGCCTAGGTGCGGTGTCTGCGGGCTGGCCACAAGAAGCCCCCGCGGAGGGGAAGAGGAGTCTGGCAGAATTATTTTAACATGCATTTCGGCGTTTATGGTTAAGGCTTCATGGCTCAAACTTCGTTTAGTTCAATTAGCAGAAGAGCTAGATAGATAGATAGATAGATAGATAGATAGATAGATATAGATAGATAGATAGATAGATAGATAGGTAGATAGATAGACAAGTAGATAGATAGATGGATACATGGACAGTTTATAGATCGCCAGACCACCGGCTTTTACTTGCGCTTGATTTGAATGTGTGTGTGTGTGTTTGTTTTGTCTTGTTTGCTGCCGTACTGTAAGGTTGTAGGGTTTAGGGTTTAGGGTAAGCTGTGCAGGGTAAACCTGTTCAAGGGCTTAGAAGCTATGTTATACATAGCAGGTCACAAGCGTAATGCGATTTCTGAAGAGCCTGTCTTCAGAAATTTGGGGTTGTCCTAGCATCTTACAGGGTTTTGCGGAATGCTAAGCAGTCAAAGCTCAGTGCGCAGCACTGCTCCCCCTTCCCCTCCCACCCGCCCCACGTACCGACCCCGCCAAGGCCCCCCCGCCCCCGCCCAAAGTCTAAATCCCAGCACGCCACGCCCTAAACCCTAAACCCTAAACCCATAAGGCGTGCACCGGTTTCTCTTCACAGGACTGTCTGTTGTCAGTGGTTCAGGTTTCAGGTGCTGGAGGGTGGGGGATGCAGGCCCTACGATTCAGGGTTTGCTATAGGGGCCTAAATAATTACCTGTATTATTTTGGGGGTTCCTTAGTATACTTGTTATACTCTAAAGGAGCCCAGAACCCTATTCTAATTACTCAGGCCCCTACATTATCGGTTCGATGTTTGTGGCCTGGGTTGGCTGCTGGGCGGGTGCCGGCAAAGGACGGCTCTAAGCCTAAACCCCAGGTGCTGCATTCTTGCCATGGGTGCCGGGAAGGGTACCTATAGTCTCCATTGTAGTTCCTTTTTCGGGTTACATTCTAGGATCCTAATTATGGAAATGGTCAAACCAAAAAAAGGAACTACAATGGAGACTATTGGTAGATCTCCAAAGCCCAAGCCCAAAGGCCCGAAATTCCAGAAGAATAGCTACATTTAGCAGATCTTGTCATCCGAAGAACCACCCGGAAGCCGCAGAAGTGAGATTCGAAGGATGCACATCGACTCCTTCGGCGTGTTTCTGATTCTGATCTATGTTTGGGCCGGGCTCTTACACATCTCCCTTCTCCACCCGTGGAGGGGGTTCTTGAGCTGACAGGCCCAAAGATAGCGACCATGTCATGGGCTGTATATGTGTATTTACTATATAGTTCTATCTCTGCGTGTGGATGTATAACTTGATGATCTAGTGATTCAGGGTTTACATGGAAATGACCTTTAGGTCGCTGTAATTGGCATACCGCCGAAGCCTAGAATTTGAAACCCGAGCCCTAAACCCAGAAGCCCTGAACCCCAAAACCCCTTAAACCTGAAACTCAAAACCCTACACCCTAAACCTTAAACCCTAAACCCTAAACCGTGAACCCTAGACTCTCAAAACCCTTTAGACCCTGAACCCTAAACCGTAGACCCTGAACCCTCAGGGTTTAGGGTTTAAATAGGGGGGGTTTCGGGGTTTGGGGGTTTAGGGTTTAAGGTTTAGGGTTGAGGATTTAGGGTTTAGGGTTTAAGGTTTAGGGGTTAGGGTTTAGGGTTTAGGGTTTATAGGGATTAGGGTTTAGGATTTAGGGATATTTAGGGTTTAGAGTTTAGGGTTTAAGGTTTAGGGTT
>CAJNDV010010080.1:25761-38372 GCA_905221635.1 Symbiodinium sp. CCMP2456
AGATCTCAGATTCCCGCGCAGGCAAAACGGGAGGGTTTAGGGTTTGGGGCTTTTAGGGCTTCGGGTTTGGGGTATCGGGTTCAGGGGTTTTGGGTTTAGGGGTTTAGGGTTTAGGGTTTTAGAATTTAGGGGTTTAAGGTGGAGGGTTTAGGGGTTTAGGGTTTTAGGGTTTAGGGGTTAGGGCCATTTACCCGGAACGAGGCCAATACACTAAACCTTCATATGACTCTTGTAGAAGCGCTTGGAAGCATCTAACCAAAAGAGATCCTCGTCTAATGATCCATGAGGGTCCATGTTCCCGAACAGCATACTGGCATACTGTGTACCTTGGGCCGAAGGTACCCATACAGGGACCACCAAAGCATATACGAGTTATGTACATGGAGCCGTAAACCCAAAACACAAATGTCACCTCGTGATTAACAGAGCCCCGCTCAGTAGAGCTAAACTCGGCCCTGTGCACGATAGTGGAAAGCCCCCTCAACAGAGCTAAACTCGGCGCACACAATAGTGGACATTATAACCTCCCCTCAATAGTCGTAAATTATCGTCCTGGTTTTTTGTTTTAAGGTGTAGGGAAATAGACACTGCTACTACAAACTAACGCCCTGGAAGAGGAGAGACTGAAACATGCAACATATACTGTGTCTCCTTTATAAAGGAGACACAGCGAGGAGAGATAGCCAGCCAGCCACACGTAAGGCTTAGGGCTTGCGAGTTCAGGGGCTCCCTGTCCTGTTGCGAGAGGGACTTCGCTCTTTTTGAGAGCCTCTTTCTTCGTCAAGTAAGAGAAGAGGTGCTCGTGGTCGTAAGAAAGGCAACTTGCTACTACTGTACTACTACTGTATTATTACTGTACTACTGCGCTACTACTGTACTATTACTGTACTACTGTACTACTACTGTACTACTACTGTACTATTACTGTACTAGTGTGCTACTACTGCACTGCTACTGTACTACTGTACTACTACTGTACCACCTCTGCACTACTACTGAACTACTACTATACTACGACTGTACTACTGTAATACTACTGTAATACTACCTACTGTACTACTGTACCAAGCAACTTAGACCCCAGCCCCGCCAAACAAGTACAACCATCAGTTGCAAGAGAACACCCCAAACTATTGGGGAGGGGTTTATTAATCTCATGAAAGCCCCTATATATACGAACCCCATAGAAACCCTTGAAGGAACCCTTACAGAAACCCCTTAAAACGCACCCTTTAAGAGGGTACATGGACCCTTTGGGGATTATAGCCCGTAATGCAAGAAGCATTGAATTCAATGAGGTCCCGAAGCACACCTTGCCGAAGCATTGACCGTAAATAATAGTAACACCTTTATTAATCATAATACTAATAATCAGAAAAGACTCCGGGAACCCAGTAAGTATTAGTGATAACAATCATCATGATACTGATAACAGTAATAGTAATAGTAGTAACAACTCGTCACAATAAACATGCTGGTCATCACAGCTATACTGGTCATAACGGAGGGACTCGGACCGTTCGGTGCTACAGATTAGGTTTACTTGGAGCCCTAAAACCCAAACCCTGAATGAATGAGTCGTAGGAATCGGTAGCCTGTGTGGTGAAAACCGAGGTCTGAGGGCCCTCCGTGTAGCCTATCGCCTTCGACCTGCGTATACAGGATAGGGTTTAATGTTTAGGGTTTCCACATTTCGTTCCATTCTGACTCGCGCTCTTTCGACAGCCCAAGTTCTTCTACTGTTCTATTTCCACAAGTTTGCAGATCCAGGTTGCGACATAGTCGTTATCTGCATATGAATACCTGTGTTTGAGTGCGTGCTGCAAATTGCGACATTGCTCGTGGAGCCTGGGCGGTATTGGCTTTGCCGGCTTTAAACCTTGTTATCCTGATCATGATGCATTCGGTGCATAGCAGTGCAAACAATATTGTGTTGGCACATGATGCGACCATTTTCTTAAGCACCCGCGCAAAAGCACGCGATCAGCTTTCCAGACTCCGAGGTGTGGCCGAGAGTATGATTGCCAGATCCAAAACAGACGAACAGGCTTCCTCGCGATGTAAGCGGCCCTTTTCGCCTTTCGGTTGCAAAGTTTTCTTCAACGCTTCGTGCATCTAACAGCCAAGCCCTGATTCAAATCGATTGCAGTCGACGAGATTCAGCATCTTCATTCTCAGAATTACATCCAACCTAGGGCTTCACGGAGGCTCCGTATGGATGATGTTGCGCTTGCTTTCACAGTGGTAACCAGTCGTGTTTAGGTCGTGCTCCGTCAACTATCAGCTATCAAGTCCTGCAACACATACTGGATAAAAAACCAGGGCCTTGGCTTCAAAATAAACACCCCAAGCCATAAACCTCAGATGGGTGAGTAAACCACTGTGCCCCGGAAAATCGTAAACCCGAGCCGTAAGCCATGATGCGAACAGCAGCGTGCGTCCTGCATGGCTTCCACGTGGCTGTAAGTTTATCAAAGGTTTAGGTGGTTTCAAGGTAGCTCCACTGGAAATCCAACATCGATGTCTGAAACTTTCAAAACCTTTTGCAATTTCGAGGTCTCCGCGTCCGCAGGAGTCTACAATGAATGGCTTTACAAGAATTTCAGCAAAGACGAAAATATTCACTCGTCCGCTGCTCAGCCCCGGGTGTGCCGGGAAGCCGGCCATGAGTTTGCACCCGAAGTGCGGGTTTCATAGCGGATTCGGGGGCCAGGCACTTGCTAACGCACAGTTCTGGCCTGAAGCAACACGGTGTTTCGGGTTCAGGCTGTATGGCTTACGGCTGCAACATTGTTTCGGTATTGTTAGTTTCGGGACAAGCAGGCGCGGTACATGCCTGGCAGGAACAAGAACGCAAACGACAGCACGAGCTAAAGCAGCAAGAAGCTTGAGTTGTGCGAAAGAGCACACGAGTGTTGTGTAAAGTCCTGCACCGAGTTTACACATGCATGATGTGGCAGACTAAGTTATGCCAGTTATGCCATATGCAATCTTCGAGCCGCAACTACGGTTGCACGAGGCTGGGCAAAACAGTTGGAAAGATTTAATTGCAAATGAAGCTTCCGAAGCCCTGACAGATATTGTAGTTCACCGCGCACAACCCATGGGCCGTATAATCCACCAAGCCTGGAAAAAACCCAAAACCCTAAACCCAGAAACTCAGACCGCGATGCCCCGAAAGTCTGGGAAGCACGGGCTGCGAATGGGCACACTATGTTGAACTCACGTAGAATCAGGAATGCCATCTGTGGTTGGGTTTTTACAAAGTTTGAAAGACTAGGTCTTAAGGCGTAGGCAATCGGAATTTGTCCCGCAAAAGTGCTTGGCTGAGGTGCAATGTACGACTCTACATTATCGGCTGTGCAGTCAATCTGTCGGCCCATCTTTCTCGGGAACCAAGTGCAGCCGGGCTTTTACCCTTCTGGAAACTCATTAAAAGTAACCCTCCTGAACCCTTGTAATTTGAATGTATCCTACAGTCCTAAAGTTCTAAAGTACCCCAAACCATCCCCAAACCCTAAACCCGAAGCCCCAAACCTTAAACCAAAAATCTTGTCCTCCGTGTTTGATACCGAGAATGTTGATGGTTGGGGTCTTTGGCGGGCTGGGCTTTACCCTTGCTGAACCCCAAACTCTAAAATATAACCCCGAAGCGTGCGCCCTCAACCGCAGACCCTAAACCCGAACCTTTGGAATGTCCAGACCCTACACCCTAGGCCCTAAACTGTGCTAATTTCGGGGGACCGGGTCTCAAAATCCCTGGTCCCCTGCATTGATTGCCCTGGGCAATCGGGCTTCGAGTTTAGGGTTGAGGGTTCAGGGCTTTAGGGTTTATGGGTTCAGGGGTTTAGGGTTCAGGGTTTTAGGGTTCAGGGCTTCAGGGTTCAGGGTTCAGGGCTGTAGGGTTTAGGGGTTTAGGGTTTAGCTTTCAGGGTTCAAGGCTTTAGGGTTTCGTTGTAGAGTCAGAAGTCTTGTGGGTTACTTTGAAGGCTTAAGTACTTACCAGTACTGTTCTATAGGCTTCCTCATAACGAATACTACGTTACGATGCTATACCCCAACACCCTACTCTAGCCCTTAAGGTCCCGTTTGCCATAATATGCAAAGGTGTGTTTGGGGCTAGCATCTTCGGTTTCAAGACTTGGGACGGGGTTCGGGTGCGAGATAGGGTCTGGAGTATAAGTATAAGGTTATCGAGGCTTTGGTTTAGGTTTAGTGGTTTGGGGCTTAGCGTTGCAAGTTACGATTTTTGCTCACCTTCCCTTTAAGAGGATAGTTTACCACGTGATTTTTTGTCGATGAACGGATAAATGCAGCAGAATCCCCATCCAAATTTCCCACGCTCCTGCAACCTGACAACAGACCCTCCAAGCTGTAAGCACTGACACCCCTACCCCCTAAGCCTTCACCCAAAGCCCCTGAGCTGAGTTGTGCACTTTTGCGTCGAGTTTTGGAGGAATCTCAATATTGCACGTGGGTCTAGGGCTTTAGGGTTTTAGGGTTTTGGGTTTAGGGTTTGTTGTTCAGGGTTTCGGGTTTAGGGTTTGTCCGCCGAGGTAGCTGGCTTACAGAGTCTGTCGGCGCCCTGGCGCCCGGGTTCGCACCGGGTTTCTAACTTATACTATAGGGGTTTTTGACTCAACTCTCACACGTGGAGAGCCTCGTTTTGGGGGGATCTCAGGTTAGGGTTTTACGCGCAACAACAACAGCAGCAACAGCAGCAGCAGCAACAACAACAACAAATTCAACATCAACAAAAGCAACCTCCAACGGCAGCGACAGCCACAGCGACAGCAACAGCAAGCGAATAGAAGCAACATAAACAACAACAGCAACCAAGCAACCACACAACAGCCCGCCAGCCAACCAGCCAAACAGTCAAACAGCCAAGCCGTTCACCAGCCAACCAGCCAACAGCCAACACCAGACAAGCAAACAAGCAAATAAGCAAACATGCAAGCAAGCAATCAAACATCAACCAACCAACCAACCACCCAACCAGCAAGCCAGCCAAGCAAGCCAGCAAGCCAGCAAGCAAGCAAGCAAGCAAACACACACAAACAACCAACAACAAAGCAACATTAGCACCAACGACTGCCGCAACAACCACGACGACGCGTTGTATACAGCAGCCATGCAGACTCTGGATTACAGAGTAGGTGGCAGCAGCAGCAGCAGCAGCAGCCAAAAACAACTATCTGTGATGACCGATACTAAGCAACCTACTAATGACTCTTTGGCAGCTGGCTATTCGCAGAGGTACAAGAAGGAAGGTAGCCAGCACATCAGAAGGTGTAATTGAACGAGATCAGAAAACTACCTCGCGAAAAAAAAGCACAACTGATTACAAGCTCAAAACGCACAGACCACGGGACTATGGCGTGCATTTACTCTAAACATTATAAGCCCAAACCCTAAACCCTAAACATTACAAGCCCCTGAAGCCTAAATCTGTAACCCGCAAAGCATTAACCCGAAACCCATGGCTAAATCGCCACGGCTCAGGTTTAAGGGTTTAGGGGTTTAGGGTCTAGGGTTTAGGGTTTAGGGGTTTTGGGTTCAGAGTTTACTTATGCCAGGTACGACACCATTTCCCGAATCCCCTCCCGAAACTCTTGAAGCCCTTTGCCAAACCAAGCGATATTGCTCGGAGGTTCGCCGGCTACAACAGATACTGCTGGGCCAGATGCTTGGGGTTTAGTCGGGTTTAGGGTTTAAGGTTTAGGATTTGGGGTTTATGGTTTAGTTCGGGGTTTACGGCATACAGGTTCATTGTAAATTAGTAGGGTCTTTACCTAGACCCCCCAACTACCCTCTATTATCCCCCAAATACCCACTATTAAGGACCATAAGGTCTCCATTAAAGGGCCATTGGGGGATCCTGGTAGTTAAGGTGTTTCAAGGGGTTCTGGGTATGGAGGGCTGTTATCGGATTTCACTAGCGCTAGGTCTGCTAGGTGTAGGATTTTAGAGGTTCTGGGGTTGCAGTATCCGGGTTTGCGGGCTTCAAAGGATTTATGGCGCAAGGTCGAGGGGCTAGTTAGTTTGGTCCTCGAACTAGCAGTTTAGGGTTTCGGGTTTAGGGGAAGTGAGGCAGTATTTTGTAGAAGCTCCACAGCGTCGCAAGATCTGCGATGTGTTTATGGCCTTTTTGTGCAGCCTCCCTTTGCAGATCCCTGTGGCCGGGTGCAGATTCTTCAGCAGCAAATCAATCTTGCTGTTCCAGGGGGTCGCCCGATTAGCTTTTCTCGTGGTTGCCTGGTTTAGCTTTCTTGAACATGGGTTTGCGCGGCTCTCCGACCTATGCTTCGTAAGGGTTGGAGTGCCCTGCCTTGCGGGTTTCTGCTGTGCAGTAGGGTTTATAGTAAAGGTTTGGTGAGATCGTATAGGGCTTCGTAGGAAGGTAGGTGAGTGGGATCATGCCTTCCCCTTCGTTTAGGGTACCTACTTTTCTGGATCATGGACCCTAACCAGAAAACTAGATACCTGAAACAAGGGGTAGGGCATGACCCTCGAGGCAAGCGTAGCATAACCCTGAAACCTACTTAATCTTTTCATAGTTGGGTAACATCTTACATTTGCATGGGTACTTCAGCTCAGTAAGAAACAACTCAAATTTTACATTTCGTATTCTTGTCCCAACCATGAACTAGCCAGTCCTTTAAACCCGAAAAGTCTAAGCCCTAAACCATCAAGCTCGGCCTGGTGGCCCGAGGGCTTGTGGACTAGCTGGCTAGATCCCCGCAGTCGGGTTCAGGCGGCCGAAATAAACATCCTACACCGCAAGCATCCAAAAGCCCTAAACCCCTAAACCTTCAAAACCTCGTCCCTTATTGGTCCACGACCATAAACACCCTCGCCCACATAGAAATCAGAAAGACTTGTAGACTTTGCTCGTAGACACCGCAATCCGCAAACCGTAAGCAACACCTACTTGGAGGCCCAGGGGACTTAGTAAGTAGGTTATAAGTAGAGTTATAAGTACCCTAAATGGAGTTACCCCAATTATAACCCTACTTATAACCGACTTACTAAGTTCCCTGGGCCCCGAACTAAACCCTAAAGCCTAAATCCTAAACCCTAAACCCTTACTGTCCCCTGGGCCTCCAAGTACACTGAAATCCTGGACAAGCAGGCCCAAAGCTTGGGCCTGACGCACCGCACGCGCTCGCACACACTGTCAAGCTTCAAGCATAGAAACACATAAGTAAGTTCACAAATGAATACATGAGTATATAAAGAGAGCTATATATATATATATGTATAGATGTGTGTGTGTGGATTATATGTACATATACATACATACCTACATACATACATACATACATACATACATACATACATACATACATATATATATATATATATGTATATGTACAGATATATTATATATTCGGCCCCTCCAGGGGCTTGTCGCAACCTACTCCTTCATGGGGCTGCTCATTGCCCAGGCTTCGAAGCTTTTGGGCTGCAGGGCTTTGAGGTCTCAAGGGTTTAGGGTTTAGGGGTTTAGGGGTTTAGGGTTGCTAGGGTTTAGGGTTTAGGAATGGGTAATGATATCCCCTTGTATTCGTTGTTCAGCTTGTAGTGTAGTATAAAGTGCACCGCCAAGAACCTGTTCTAATTATCTTGCGCCCTGCATTCAGTGTTGCCGGTGGGTTTTAATTCGGCGATTTTACAGTGGTTTTGCAGCGTCTTATAGAGCTCTGAGGTAGGTATGGCAGGTAGGGTTTTCACCGCTGCAGGCGTAGACCCACACAACATCGAAACATTGAAGGTTCAGGGGGGGGGAATGCGTGAACATGCACGCCAGAGGAGTAATCTACTTACCCAGCCTGTCTGCAGAGGTGACTTTTCGAGTGATGTGTTTGCAGTAGACTCAGTGGACTTGCAAGTTCCGTGTCGGGGTTCAAGGTTGAGGTGTTGGACGGTTCATGCTTGAGGATATCTAAGTTGGCTAAAGAATTCGCAAGGAATATGATTTACAAATCAGTCTGGGTTTAGGGTTCCAAGACTGGGACCTACGGAAATTGAATGGTTTAGTGAGTCGCTAAGAGTGTGATGTGCAAGGCCGACAGACCTTCTAGAGCTCGCGGCTGTCTTCGCTTGAAAGGACCCAAGGACACGACGACTTGCTGGACTGCATTCGCTTACTCTTTGCCGTCTGCAACCCGAAACCCTCAACCCTCAACCCTCAATCCTCAACCCTAACCCAAAACCCAAAACCCTCAACCCTCAACCCTAAACCCTAAAACTACTGGCTTACCCCAGGAACGTATGTCTTGGACAGGTCGACCCAAGCCCACTCTCCTGCGACAGTTGGCAAATCCATGCAGCAAGACACCCCGGGGATTTTCGCTGTCTGACGCTCTCATTCAAGTTCCTGCCAAGAAGTTGCAAGACGACGCCAATCATCATGGCCTATGTGGTCGAGACTTGGGTTTTTAATGGGGGTTCGTGTTGAGTATATTGAGGCCAATGTATATACCATATAGGGACCTGGAGTCGTCAACCGCCCTTCCATATTCAAGCCCTCAGGGTCCTTGTAAAGGACCCCCAAAAGGTGGCACTTGGCTTTCGGATGAACTTCTTTGATGGGGTCTAGGCTATGGGGCTCATGGGCCCTAACCCCTAAACCCTCAACCCGAAACGCGGGTTTAGTATTCAGCGACGAGCACCCACAAAAAAGAAGCCCTCAACCCTAAACCATAAACCCCTAAAGCCTAAACCCTAATCCCTAAACCTACCCCGAATCAGGCTGAGAGCCCGAGCCCTTGGGGCAGAACGTCGACTCCGAATCCTGATCCTCTAGATCCAACGATACACTCGAGAATTTAATATAGAAGCCTAAAATAGGGTTCAGGGGTTCAGGGCTTTAGGGGTTTAGGGTTAGGGTTTTAGGGTTTAATGTTTAGGGCTTAGGATCTATACTATTTTGGGTGGTGCCTTCTTATATTCATAGTAGACTATACCCCAAAACCCTATTCTAATAACGAAAGCACTCACATTATGCTGTTTGTTTTAGGGTTTAGGGTTTGGGTGCCATAACCTAGAACTTTTCTAGCGTTTGGGGCTATTAGAGGCCAACAATTAAAAATCACAAAGGATCCAATTACGCAGATACAGGTTCTATAGCAGGAACTACTATTATGGTTGGGGTAAGGATCGCCCATCTAGGTATTTTCAGGATCCTTTGGGTATGGGGCCATCGCCAACCTTTCTCTTGTTTTCCTGGTGCTTCGCAAATCCTAAAGCCGAAACCCTCTGGAGCCCCGAAGCACTTCGGGCCAGTGGATCCAGAAATATAAATCCGAATCCCAGAACTAAGAGTCTTCTGGAGAGCCCTCACAACTTTGTTATACTGCTGATGATCTAAATCCGCATTACCTTAAGGAGCCTAAACTATNNGGTAATGCTGGATGTATATCATCAACGGTAAGTGGGTAGCAGTTTGCGTTTTTAAGGATACTTCACGCCAAGAATGAATAACGAATTGCAGTTTATATAATGTTTTAAGACTATCCCTACCAAGGACTAGGAAAACCGGAATCACAGGGGATCCAAACTCCTGAAACAGTGCTTAGGTCGGATTTTAAGACCCGTCAGTTTGGCTTTAGGCATTCTTAGCGTGCGCTTAGGTCGGCTTTAAGACCTGTCAGGTGATGAAGTACCTGGACAGCATCGTCAAGCTCTACATTTCTGGGTTTGGGCCCCAAAGTTTGAAAGCGAAAGCTTTAACCAATTCCCAAGCCCAACGCCGTATTTTATGACAAACCAAAACCAGAACCCCTGAGTCCTTAAACCCTTAAGCCCTGAACCCATCTAAACCTTAAATCCTGAACCCTAAANNCCCCCCCCCCCCCCCCCCCGCCTGCAAGGTGAACCCTTAGAGCAGATTGGAGCATAATCATGGGATATGCCATGAACAGAGCTCTGTTGGTCTTTTCTGCTGGGTTTTCGAAGGATCGATTCGGTGCTTAGTGGGTTCGACAGGCAGGCACATGGAATCATGTATTAGAATCCCTCCTTGCTTCGGGACGGGTGTTGAGCTGATTCTGAGAAAGGGCATTTCGATTTTGGAATCGAGCAGTCAAGGAGTTTGACTTCTCAGAGCGGTTGGGCGCAGGGTTGTTACTACGGGCTCTCTGCGTTGTCATGGCGTTTGAGAGGGATTTGATCGGGCTCTTAGTTTAGGGTCTCATGAGGGCTACACAGGGTTTATGCCAGAGGCTCAATGCTTTTAGTATAGTTCTGGGGGTGTCTTATCTAGTTGCGTAGGTCAGATGGACTAGAACGGGACACTGCCACCGGTTGTTCACAGCTCTATGTTTCTTACGGGGTCACGGTACCATAGGGTTTAGCCGTACAAGGAATCACTGTTTAGAGGTATCTTAGCGTGTGTAATTATCCTTTCAACCCTAACCCTAAACCGTAAACCCNNCTAAACCCTAAACCCTAAATCAAGCAGACAAAGGGGATACAAGTAGGGTTATTCCTGGCGTTCAGGGCTTGAGGGCTGAGGGCTTCACAGCCTTAGGGCGGGCTTCTGGGGTTCGGATAATATAGGGGTGTAAAACATTACCAATACTGTTCTTGCGGGGCTCCTCATTATAAGTATAGTATAATATACCCCACAGCCCTATCCTAATTATGAAGGCCCCTATATTAGTTAAGTTTATTCCGAACATCATGTTTTTTGCCTTGTGGTTCCTGCTCGAGAGCACAGGTGTTGGAAGCTACTTCATATAGGGGCATTAATAAGTGCATATACTATGTAGGAGGGTTCCTTATCATAATCATAATATAATATACCCCTAAAGCCTATTCTAATCATTAAGGCCCCTATACCAAACTTTTATAGAAACCCTTATAGAACAAACCCTTTAAAGGAACCCTTACAGACCCCTTTAAAGGAGCCCTGATATCCCCCCAAAACACTATTCTAATCATCATGAAGGCCCCTATACTACGAGTAAACCCTACACCCTACTGCTTGTTCCCCGGTTGCAGATCGGCTTTAGGTTTGTTGTCAGTAGCATTCCCGATGTGTAGCATCCCGCGAAAATTGGAACACTGCTTTGGGTTTAGGGTTTAGGGATTCAAGGTTTCGGGGTGCAGGATTTCGAGACTACGGCTCAAAGCCACAGTTAAACTACATGGCCATGGGTAGCTCAAAGCAGGAACATGAACTTTCCGAGGTGCTCCATGTATGTGTCTGCAGCTCTGTCCTGGATCATTTTCGGCGCGCACTGCCTGCTTGATCGGGTTTTGCTATCCGTTCGTTAGCAGCTCTGGAAGAGCAGCAACACGAGCAGTGAAAGAGACTAAGAGCAACTGCATCATCGTTCGCTCCTAGCTTGCAGCTTGTGATTCTGGTGAAGAGAACTCTACTCTATAACAATCTACACGTGACACCGAAAGCCCTCGTGAGCCCTGCCAGGATACTTGCCAACCACGAACTTCGTGATGGGGATGATTTTGGTCACCATCGCCATGGTCCTGGGCCCAGTCTTGGAGTTTCCGAAAATTGGGGGTACCTTATTTGGGGGTCTTTATTATAGGGATCCTACTATTTAGGGTACTATATCAGGGTCCCCTATTTTCGGAAACCCCCGTATTGCTCTGCCCCTAAGCCCCAAACCTCTTACGGCTCAAGATTCGTCTCGAGGTGTCATCCGGTCTTAGGATATGTTGGGGGGGCTTTAGGTGTGGCCCTCTTTGAAGTGGAGGCGGGCTTCAGGGAACCCTAAACCCTAAACTTACCCTAAACCCTAAACCCTAAACCCTAAACCCTCTATCCTAAACCCTCTATCCTAAACCCTAAACCCTAAAACCCTTAACCCTAAACCCTAAAACCCTTATTAACCTTAAATCCTCGGCTGCACATGGGAAGCATCGGGGCCCGCAGTCCTTGAACGCTCAAAGCCGGATAGTCTTCCAGCCGAAAGCCTTGCGGGTGCTTGAGTGGGAGGGCGGATCCCGAGAGTGGATCTTTTATAGTCGTCCCTATATTCCCTTTAGGGTTTAGGGTTTAGGGTTTAGGGTTTATATTCCCTCACCGTCTTCCTATTACCCCTACGTTCCCTTCTCCCTTCTGGTAGTCCCTACATTCCCTCCTCCCTTATACTCATGCCCACATTCCCCGCCTCCACTCTCCAGCACAGCTTAAACCCTAAACTCCCGAATCCAGAGCCGTACCCGCCTAAACACTAAGCTCTAGACACTATATCCTAAACCCTAAACCCTCTAAGCCACAAACCCTAAAAATGCCTTATAGATCTGTTATAGAACCCTGAAAGGAACCCTAAACCCTAAACCACCTAAACCCTGAACCCTCAAACCCCAAAGCCCTAAACCCTAAAGTCTAGACCCTAAGCTCCAAAAGGTCATCTACAACTTGGAGCAACTTCTCCCGAAGGGCAAGAAGCAGTGAATCGTAGGGCTTTATCGGGGTATAGGGGTTTATAGGGTATAGGGTTTAGGGTTCAGGGGTTCTTGATATAAGCCCATAAGATGGTAGGTTCTTTGGGGTTAAGGTAGGGCTTCAAGGCAAGAAGCCGTGAAGGCTGAGGGTCTCGAAGAGCTTCACCCTAAACCCTAAACCCTGAGCC
>CAJNDV010010080.1:64257-77160 GCA_905221635.1 Symbiodinium sp. CCMP2456
TAAACCCCAGAGTCGAAACCCTAAACTGCCCTAAACCCTAAAGTCGGTGATCCGGAAAACATCTACAGGCCTTGTCAAATTTACTTTGTAAAGGTCTTGGCAAACCCTTCTTCAACCCAAGTAAAGCGTGTTCAGGCCCTCTTGAACCCTAAACCCTGAGACGCCAAGCACCCCAAAGTAGGTACTATGTATACCCATAGGCTCCGTAGTAGTTCCTTTTGGGCATTACCTCATAGGATTCTAAATATGAACCCAAAAAGGAACGACTATGGGGTTTATGGGTAGACATCAGGGGTCTTAGTGAAACGACAATACCACAAGTAAACTCTCCTTCATATGTACTTACACTTTCATGGTCTTCGTCGGCATTTGCCATTGCGGCATTCTTTCTTCGACGGCATTTGCGATTTCTTCGTCGGCAGGGTTCAGAACTCATGCCTTGTCCCATGGGCTCGGCCCAAGGTTGGGCCTCAGGGTTTAGGATTTAAGGTTTAGGGTTTGGGTTTAGGGTTTAGGGTTTTTGGTTTAGGGTTTCGGTTTAGGGTTTAGGATTTAAGGTTTAGGGTTTGGTTTTAGGGTTTAGGGCTTTTGGGGTTCAGGATTCGTGCGGCTCCTCCCAACAGGCAAAGCAGTTCTTGTCGTCCGACGCCCCAATAAGCGAACCATTTCTAGCAGCCAAAACCGAACTGTTTTGAGCCTTAAGAAAAGATAAGCAAAGCAGGTTCTTAACCCTAAACCCATGCCCCACTAAAGAGACCATTCTATCAAGACACGGTTTAGCATGGAAGTCCTGAACTTCAGGACTTATTAGGTTTTAGGCTTTAGGAGATCTGCCCTAGGGTTCGGTATTTAGGCTTTCAGGTTTAGGGTTTGATCAAGAGGGTTTAGACATTAAAGCGACATGATTTCCTCATGTTATGGGAATCTTGGGTGGGATGATATCCGATACCGGAGAAGCGAGCTCGACTGGAAACCGTCCGAACTAGAGCTGCTGAGCTGTAAGCCCTAAACCCTAAACCCTAAACCCTATAAACCCTAAACCTTAAACCCTAAACCTTAAACCCTAAACCCTAAAGGCTAAACCCTAAACCACAATCCCAGGTCACCGCCTGTCGTGCCCGATGCGAGTCCACAGTGCGCTGGGGCGGCCAAAGGCCAAGGCGCCGAACGAAAGCTTCCCAGAGAGCCCAATACTCCTTAATTAAGGAATATACCTTAAATCATAATATTAAGGCCCCTATAACTTAAGGTATATTCCTTAATTAAGGGGTATTGGGCTATCTGGGTTCTGGCTTGGGGCGTTTAGAAAGGTTCAGAAACCAGTCCATAAGGGTCCTGCAAGGGTTTAGGGGGTTGGGGTTTAGATTGTGTGAGTTAAGGGTTCCATAAGGGTCCTGTAAGGGTTTAGGGGTTGGGGTTTAGATTTTGTGAGTTAAGGGGTTTGTGATTTTGGGTTCCGGGTTTAATGAATATAGAGGGTTTTCGGCCCCCTTTGAGAGCCTTTTGTAGTGTTCTATGAAGGCTCCACAAGGGCTCAGGGTGTGTTCCTTAGGGTTGGGCTCAGGGTTTGTTACTTAGGGTTGAGAGTTTGGGGTTTTGCACTTGGCTTAAGGTTTCAATTGTGGGCCTTGGGGTTGCGCTTGGCTTTGTGCTCTATTAGGTTTTGGATCTGAATATAGGGACCGAACCAGTTGTTTACATCTCTCTCTCTCTCTCTCTTTATATATATATATATATGTGTGTGTTGACAGCTTTATATACTCTGTACATGTACATATGTTTAGCTCTCACCCGACATGCTCTAAATCCAAGAGACCCCCGAAAAAGCCTGTAACGCGCAGCAAACATGACAACCTCCGTCGTGAAACGGCTGTGCTGTTTCAAGTTTCGAGAAAGCACAGAGAAAACAAGAAAGGCGGCTCGGTCCACCTAAACCCTACAAATCCTCAAGCGCCCCCCGCCCCCTCCCCGCCCCGACCTCACCCACCCAAAACCTACAAAAAACCCAAAGCCCCAAACAAAGAGGTGGCTCGGTCCAGCTTTCAAGCGTGACGGCATTGAGGAGGACCAAGTGCCGGTGCACGCGCGAGAGATGCAAGGCCAGCGCCATGGGCTCTTCAGGGTTTCCGAAAAGTTGGGCTTTTGGAGGTTTCACATGAGTAATGTAGCGGCCTAAATGATTACGCCTATACTATTTTTTGGGGAGGTCCTTATTATGATTATAGTATAATGGGCCCCAAAACCCTATTCTAATTGTTACGGCCCCTGTATTATAAATGGTTTCGAGGAATTTACAGGATTGTTTTGGCGTTCCGTGATTGTTAGCGGCTTCAGGTGGTGTTCTGGGATTTGGCATGGCCTTTTACGAGATTTTGGCTTGGTGATCGGGCTGATGAATCGCAGTCGGGCTAGCTTAGCTTTTTTCCAGGGCTAATAGGCTAGGTTAGAGGGTTTTATCGGCTTAGTTGCAAACAAAAAAGGCTCCTCAGGAATATGGGTGAGAGCTATGATGGACATGCTACTACCCTAAACCCTAAACCCATGTCGGTCACAGTTTCGAGCCGTCTTTTCTTGGGGCTTCCGAAAGCGTTGTGACACTGAGGCTTAATAAGTGCGCTGGCCCTGTGGCAAAGAATGCGGAGACCCAGGAAAAGACGGAGGAGAGTGACACCAAGAAGGAAAAGACTACTCCTCTGGCACACGACATGCAACTTATGCAGGAAGCTTTCCCTGAGCACACGTGGGCCATGTCGCAAAGCACCCCCATCAACGCCGTTCTTGACCTCTTTGTACTTTCGGGAACCATGTGTTCAAGCTCCTAAACCCTGGACCCTAAAACCTAAACCTACCTAGACCCCCCAACTACCCTCTATTATCCCACAAATACCCACTATTAAGGACCATAAGGTCTCTATTAAAGGGCCATTGGGGGGTCCTGGTAGGCCCTAAACCCTGAAACCTAACCCCTAAACCCAAAGAAACCAGGAACCCAGGACCCGATCTCTTCCGGATGGTTCCACTCTACAGGGCCTTTTCAATTACGTGGTTTCCTGTATTCCGTTCAGAGTTTAGGGGCTTAGGGGTTTAGGGTTTAGGGTTTCCTGTATTCCGTTTAGGGCACAAGGTTGTAATTTTTGCGTTTTGCTTGGTCCTTCATAGTCCAAAACTCTAAACACGCAGCAACCTTAAGACGCCAACATCCTTTTAGGCCTTCGCTCCGTCAGTCCAAAGAACACCATCAGGAGTTCTTTGGGCTTTGGTCAGTCGTGATTTATAAGCCAGCATTTGGATTCGACTATGGTCATCTACTGATGATGATATAAGCCCTGCATTCCCTTCAGGACCCTCAACTATGGGGAATTATTGTCTGTTCCGTATTATGGGTGATGCAGGATTTATATCATCAACCGTATTTTATACGAAACCCAACTCTTTTCGCCCTAGCCCAAGCCCTAAGGACCGACACTTACACCCCAAGGCCCAAGGCGACACCCTGAACCTTAAGCCGACCCTGGAGCCTACCGTAGCCGAGGATGGCCTGCAGTCGTTGTCAAGCAACACAGGTTTAGGGTTTAGGGTTTATTAGCGTTTAGGGTTTAGGGCTTAGATACCCTAAACCCTAAACCCCAAAACCCTAAACCCCTAATCCTGAAACGTCAAACTGAAACCCCAGACACCAAGCCCCTAGGGTGCGGGCCTTTAGGCAGGGTTAAGAGGCTTAATTGGCTTGGGGCTTTAGGGGTTTAGGTTTAGGAGTTTCGGGTTAAGGGGATGGCAGGGTTTAGGGTTGGGGGGGTCTACCGGTTTCTGTTGACCCCAAGACCTGCGTACAGACTATGTATGTGTGTGTGTGTATCATTATTATTATCCTTATTTATTATTATTATTATTATTATTACCATTATTATTATTTGTTATTATTATTAATTATTAATATGTATTATTACTTTTTTTAATTACATATCTATATGTTTTTTTCTATTCGCGAGCTTTAACAAAAGAGTCCCCACCATCCTCTAATCGCCAGGCGGACGTGTCCATCTTGAAGACGCAGCGCATGCTTCGCAAGCGCAAGGCAAGTCCCTAGCTTTGCAAAGGGGCGGAGGGGTAGGATCTGTATTAACCCTCAGGATGTAAAGACCCAATGATGAAGTACTTGCGGGAGTTGAGGATAATATAGCTTTGAACCCTAAACCCTAAACCCCTCAAGTTGTAGCTTAGCATGTTGTGGGCTATGCACCAAGCCAGAGGCCCTTCAGAACCTCCACACACAATCCGTAACCGGTTGGAGTCGCGCGGCGCGGTTGGGAAACGAGGAAGGTGCATGTGAAATATTAGGGTCTAGGTTTTAGGGTTGATACCTTCAGTTCGTGCGGATAGGTCTGTTGTTGTTTTTGTTGTCCTGTGTCAGGGGTTTAGGGATGGGGGTCACGTGTCGGCGTCCTCAAGAGGAGTTTCTGCAGGAGTTTTGTCCTGAATCTACTACATCCGGTGAGGCATCATTAGTATTATTATTATCATCATCATCATCGGCATCATCGTCATCATCATCATGATCATCATGACCCCTTGGACTCCCCGTCGAAGCAGACTGACCTCGGCGCCCTCAAGATCCGGTGGGAGCCCGTGAACGTCCAGGCCTTGGACAAGGCGCTGAATCTGGATGCGGTGCGGCGGTTCCATGAGTTCGGGTCTCTACGACATCCTTCGCTCGATCAGGATCCGGGCCCGCAAGATCAAGGGCAAGCTGGGCTGGATATGCGTGGCGGAGCAAGACGGACAGGCTCCTCCGGGCAGGCTCGGAAGTATAGCGATATCCACCAGCCGCCCTTCGTCGCGCCGGCCAAGAAGAGGAAGGTCTCCGAGCCGGACGACCAGAGCAATCTCCGGAATGCCATCATCGCAGGGCTTCCGGCCGCTCAGAAACGGGAGCTGCAGCAGGGCATCCAGGAGTGCCTGATCGGCAAGAGCTGCTTTGGCTTTGCGCGGATTGCCCGGTACATCGCCCGGAGGGACCCGGACGTCGTCGAGATTGCCGCGGTCAACTCGGACTACCGTCGTGATGATGGATGGAGCACTGCAAAGTGTTACTGCCTAGGCAAGCGAACACGGCCCCTGGGGCCATCAGGGAACTCAGAGAAACAAAGCCCTTGGCTTCAAAGTGCCGTGTGTTCGATTTATCTATCATCAAGCCGAAACCCCTCACCCTAAACCCCAACATCTAACAAAGAGGCCAGTTTTCGTTCTCATAGGCCTCAGGACGAGAGAGTTCTGGGTTCTCTAGAGAGAGCCTCCAAGCCGGAGGCACAAAAGGAGGCCAGGGTTGAGGGCTTTGGGGTTCAGGATTTTGGGTTTAGGGTTTAGGGCCGAGGTATCCAGAAACTTCCCTAAACCCCTAAACCCTAAACCCTAAACCCTAAACCCTAAACCCTAAACCTTAACGAAAAGTAGGATCCCGAAAATCTAAGTCCTTAGTCACCAGACGTTGCAGGGCTTCAGGCCTAGCCCTGAAGAAGAACACACACTTTAGGGTTAAGGGTTTAGGGTTTAGGGTTTAGGGTTTAGGGTTTAGGGTTTAGGGTTTAGGGTTTAGGCTCAAGGGGTTTAAGATTTAGGGTTACTGCTCGAACCCAAAACAGGATAAACTAAACGCATAATTTCCTAAACAGCATCCAAACCCCCTGCAAACACAAGGAACCTACACCGTAAATCTTATAGGCCCTTCACCCTACAGCCTAAACCCTTATATACATAGTTGGGCGCAGCCTTGTAGCCCCTTAAAACTTGGGGGGCGGGGCCTACAGGAGTTCAACTCTTGGCCTGCACTCAGTGCTTTTATTTAAGCCCACCAAGGCAGACCTATAACATCCTATTTAGTTATCGGTTTGGCATGATAAAACTGTGCATAGGGTTTAGAGTCTAGTGTTGAGGGTACATGTTGCTTATGGCTCCAGCCTAAAGGTACCCTAAACCCCAAGCCCTAAACCCTAAGCCGACTGCACAGGTCCGTGGCCTTGCTTCCAGCTTTCCCTCCCTGGCACTGCGCCGAGGACGGATGCGCTGATGCATCGGCTGATTGTGAGGGTGCCGGCGCGTGCAAGTGTGTGTATGTGTATGTGTATGTATGTGTGTGTGTGTGTGTGCGCGTGTGTGTGTGTGTGCATGAGTCCTTTGAGGGTAACGGATAGTATCAGGTACCGGCTTTTTGATCCCTACTGCACACGAACCTAAGCACGTCAATCCTGAACCCCAACCGCGGCTCCGAGACAGCTGACTAGACAAAGGGGCTCGCCCCCCAAAGAGTTTAACGCCCTAAACCCTAAACCCTGAACCCTAAACCCTGAGCCCTAAACCCTAAACCCCAAACCCCAAACCCCAAAACCTAAACCCGGAGCCCTTACCCTAAGCCCCAAACCCTAAAGCCTAAACCCCCAAACCCCACACTTGCCCAAGGATCCTCAACACCAACCCCTGCAAGCCCAACTATAGCCTAACATCCACAAACGGCCTTGAAACGGAATCTTTTTCTTAAACCCTAAACCCTAAACCCTAAACCCTAAACCTCATGAGCCCTACAGTACCTTTAAAGGGGTTCAGGGTCTGGGGTTCCCTACATCCTAAACCCTGGACCCTACACCCCAAACCACTCTGAACCGTAACCCCCTAAAAAGCCTTAAGCAGAACATTACACAGTCCCTCTTTTATGGTCATATCGTAGATCTCATATTCAGGATCCCTGTTTAGTCTCATGAACATACCTTAAGTCATAGTGGCCTGAGTATACCTTCCTAGACCCCCCAACTACCCTCTATTATCCCGCAAATACCCACTATTAAGGACCATAAGGTCTCTATTAAAGGGCCATTGGGGGGTCCTGGTTATACACTCATATACTTGCAGCAGCCCTCCCACAGTTTTGCCATCTTCCCTAAATCCTAAACCGTTGACCATATCGCGCAGTGCCCAAATGACGCTCCCTACTTACGGGGTCGTGGGCGTTCATTCATGTTAAGGGCGCTATGAGACTATGTCATATTTCCCAGGATTCCACATACATACATATACCTTCCCAAATATTGAATCAACTAGATAACTACTATCCGTAACCCAAGTACCTCATTATTGGGTCCTCTTCGGACCCTCCGGGTTTAGGATCGGTATTGACTGTCAGCCCTCTTGCTTACTTAGACGGTTTTGCGCTCTCTGCGTCCTGGGTCACCAGGAACCCCCCAAACCCGGAACATCCGCCTAGACCCTAAACCGAGCCTTAAACCCTTAAACCCAAAGCCTTAAACCTTAAACCCAAAGCCTTAAACCTTAAACCCAAAGCCTTAAACCTTAAACCGAAAGCCTGTAAGCCCTGAACCCTAAACCTCAAACCTTCGACCCGCAACCCTAGGCCTAAACCCAACACCCGGACCGCGCTCCCTGGGGCAGGGAGATCTTCGCTGAGCACGAGAAGTCCAAACCTTCTGTCGCGGTCCCGAGTCTTTTCCCCTGGGTTTAGGGTTTAGGGTTTAGGGTTTAGGGTTTAGGGTTTAGGGTTTAGGGTTTAGGAAGGGTCCATGTGCCCAAATTAAACGGCGTATATACCCATGCTGGGAGGCGCAGGGGACTTAGTAGGTCGGCTATAAGTAGGGTTATAAGTGGGGTAACTCCATTTAGGGTACTTAGAGCTCTACTTATATCCTATTTACTCAGTCCCCTGGAGCTCCAACTGGGCTCCATTGCAATTCCTGTTTGGGCTTACCTTATAGGGTTGGGGGATATAAAGCACAAAAAGGAACTACAATGGAGCCGATGGATACTGTGGCCTCAGAGTAATCTCTATTAATAATAATAATAATATATACATATATATATATATATATACCTATAAATAAAAAATAAATAAATAAATAAATATTTATATATATATATACACACACCTATATATATATATATATATATATATATATATTTATAGGGGTACTTTGGGGGGGCCAAACTATATACCCTAAACCCTAAGCCGTTATACTATTTGGGCACATGGAGCCTTACGGTTTCGTTTTGTTGGGACGAAGGAGTGACCATTAAGGCTTTGGGTTTGGTGTTTTAGGGATTCTTTATGTGTTGTGTTTTTGGTTTTTGGTGGTGGAGGGGGTGGGGTTTTAGGGTTTAGACTGTTGGGGCTTAGTGGAGTGTACTTTTGGGGGTGTAAGGGGGCTTCCTGGTGCATGTTTGTTTTGACCGGGGGTGCGAGGGCCTGCCTGCGAGGGTCGGGTTGTTTGTAGTCCAAGGGCTTCATGGTTGTTTCTACAGGGTACAGGCATTTCGCTTTTATCGGCTTCCTGAATTGGTTTGGGGTTTAGGGTTTAGGCAGTACAGGTTTGAAGGGTTCATCTTTTGGAGAGGACCCCTGAGCAAGGCACACAGAAGCACATCAGCAGCACAATAAGAGCCCGGTACGTCGATCAACATGGAGATCCCAGGTTAAGCAAAGGTCCAGGGTTTGGGAGTCTAGGGTTCAAGGGTTCAGGGGTTACCTAAGGCGGCTGTAACCCTAAACCCAAACCCCTATACGCTAAACCCTAAACCCTAAACCCTAAACCCTAAACCCTCAACCCTAAACCCTAAACCCTAAACCCTAAACCCTAAACCCTATTAAAGTAAGGCTCTTGAGAACTAGAGTTGGCTATTGAGAAGTAGAGTTTTGGAGTTATAGTAGATACTTAGGCCTTAGAGGGGTCCCTAAATAGGTACTTTAAGGCCTGAGTATCTACTATATGGGTACATGGAGCCTTAGGGAGAGATCATCTCTGATTCGGGCCGGTCCTGATCTTCCGCGTCTGCTACCAGGAAGGCCACCTTGCCTGGTGGCGGTTTAGGGTTTAGGGTTTAGGGTTTAGGGTTTAGAACCAGCTCGCAACCTTTTGGCGGAGGACGATCAGGATGACGATCTGCAGGCCCACATGTCGAGGATCCTGGGAGCGACGAAGCGGCCTCTGATCCGGAATCCGACGAAACGGCCTCTGATCCGGAATCTGATTTCGAGGAGATGGAGGAGGAGACGGTCTGCCACGCAAGGACGGTGGTGAGGGACATGGCGAAGAGGGTCACGCGTGAGGATGTGATGTCCCTGGCGGCAGATTGGAGGTGGCGTCGAGTTGCTGTTTGTTGCTGTGCCTGTGGACAAAGGCAAGGAGGATGAGAAGGGCAAGGAATATTACCCCAAACCCTCACTTGTTGCAGAAAGACCTAAGTTTTTAGGGCTCCTTATCGCGGATTCCAGACATAGTTCCTTGAAAACTGTAAATCTTTTGGGCCTAAACCCTACACCCTAAACCCTAAACCCTACAGCCACAGGTATCCATGCTCTCCCCTGTACTTGGTTTCTTGTTGCAGTGCCCCGGCCATAAACCGGATGTGCCGGCAAACGGATTTAAATTGGAGACGATAGGTTCGCCCATACCATAACCCTAAGGGTCCAAAGGACCCAATAATCGTGTACTTGCGTTGCGGACAATAGTTTCGTAGGTTAGTATTCAGAAGAGTATATGATTATTGGGCACTTGGACCCTTAGGGTAGCATTCCATTAAGCCCTCCACTGTCCCCTAAATCCCCAAACCTCAAATCCTTATCCCTAAACCCTAAACCCCCAAACCCCAGATCCTAATCCCTAAACCCTAAACCCCGAAACCTCAAATCCGAAGTGAATCCTAAACCCCGAGACTCTGGGCCTTCAACACTCTCAGCCCCCAAGGCCCTGCAGCTCCTTTAAGCGGACTTCGTAGTTCCTTGCCATGATAGGGTTTAGGATTTTTGGGGCTTAGGGTTTAGGGCTTATCCGGCTTAGGGTTTAGGCTTCATGGTTTAGGGCCGACTGAGGAGCTAAGTCACGTGCTGAAGCAGCTTCACCAGCGAAAGGCTTTAGAAGAGCCGAAGAGGTGCCTTTCGAGTTTCCTAAGTTTCGTTCCAAGGGTAGTTTAAAAGTTCCTTCAATAAAAAAACCCAAACCCCAAACCCTAAAACCCTAAATCCTAAACCGAAGGGCTGTAAGTGAACGGGGCTGAAGGGTGTTTGGGATCCCGGGCTTCAGTGTCAGCTCCCTTGGGTACTACTGTTGCTGATATAAATTCTGCCTTACCTCAAGGACCGTAAACTATGGGAATATATTCCTTAGTTTGGGTAATGCAGGGTTTTTTATATCATCAACCTTAGGGTTTGGGGCTGATGGTTTGGGGCCTAGAAAGTCCATTCAAAGGCTTCCGCGGAGCTATAGTCTCCATTGTAGTTCCCTGATTGGGTTACCTTCTAGGATCCTACTAAAAACTGTTGAATCCCCAAAGGGGAACTACAATGGAGACAACAGGCAGGGTGTGTGGGTTGGCAGCTGTGGGTCTAGCTGTTAAACTTGGCCTCAAGGATTCAGGAGGTTTGGGGTTTAGGCTTTAGGGTCCAGGGTTTAGGATTCAAGGGGTTTAGGGTTTAAGAGGTTTAGGGTTGAGGCTTTGGGTTCAGGGTTTAGGATTCAAGGGGTCCAGGGTTTAGGATTTTAGGGCTTAGGATTCAGGGGGTTCAGGATTTAGGGTTCAGGGGTTTAGGGTTTAGGATTCAGGGGGTTTAGGGTTCAGGATGTAGAGGTTTAGGGTTTAGGATTCAGGGGGTTTAGGACTTAGGGTTCAGGGTTTAGGCTTCAGGGGGTTTAGGGTTTAGGATTTAGGGTTCTGGGCTTAGGATTCGCGGGGTTTAAGGCCTCTGCTTGCCGGTTTGGGTTCTTTTCGTTGGTCGCCGGCGAGGGCTCCGAAAAGATGAATGTGATGTTTAGGGTTTAGGGTTTAGGGTTTAGGTTTAGGGTTTAGGGTTCCTTAAATCCCGAACCCTGAAACAATAGCGCCCTAAAGCTGACCCCCGTAAATCCAAACTAAGACCCTTAACCTGAGCCTTCGGCCCCTACAAGACACCCCAACTACTCTCTACTCATGGGCTCCATTGTAGTTCCTTTTTGGGATTACCTTAATTAGCGGCTTCTAAATGTAGAGGCTTCTAAATGTAAACCACAAACAGGAACTATAATGAAGCTTATGGGGACGCAGAGAGTCATATCCCACCCTTTTTCTAAAGGGCTCCTACTTTTCCAAATAACAGATCCTGGCCATTTAGTTAGGCACCCTACAGAAGGGGTAGGTCGGTTTTGGCCCTCCAGGTCCTGCAGCTCCTGCTTACTTTTTCATGAGGTGGGGGCACTTCTTTGAGAGTTCGGGGGTAGGTGATGATCCAGGGTTTGGGTTTTTCGGATTTAAACCCTAAACCCTAAACCCTAAACCCTAAACCCTGGACAGGGGTTTAGGGTTCACGGTCTTGTTGTAAGCCTACCATATTTCCAAAGGCTTACCTTCTGTCCCTAGCGCTCCTGAGCCCTGGCTTAGGCGGAGGTTTTGGGTTCAGGGGTTTAGGGTTTAGGGTTTAGGGTTTAGGGTTTAGGGTTCAGGGGTTTAGGGTTTAGGGTTTAGCTCCTCTCATGGTATCCGTGGAGACAGGCAGCCTTTCTCCAGAGTGGAGAACGACGAGGATTGTAGAACAGTTTCAGGATAATGCTTCTACGGGGCTTTTGGGATTCCGGGCTTTTGGGGTCTAGTTTTGTTGTTGGTTCAAGGCTGTAGGTTTACGGCTTGGGAGCCCATTTACAGGCTTTGGGAGGACGTTGTAAGCAAGTTGGAAGCGAGGTCGAGGGGTTCAGAGTTTTTGGATCTTGGATTCGGGGTTCAGTATGACTTAGTTCTCCAATACCCAACCTTTACACTTTTTGGGTTCCTGTAATTTAGTAAAAACCTGAAGGGTTAACCTTTTATTTCCCTGGCTAATTGGGGAGCTGTGATGACTTCCCAGTATGTCATGGAGAAGGACGAAGCAACGATGGCAGAAGCAAGTGTCGATTTGTTCTGGCAGCGAGCATCGTCGAGCAACAGGATCATGACCCAATAATTACTGCAGTACTAATGCCGCCTGCACCGATCTGAATGAACCGCTGCAGTATTTGAAATAGCGTTCACAAGAGATGACAGCTCTCGAGCTGATAATGTTGATATTATATAACAGTGTGACCTCCGCACCGACAGTGTTATTGTAGGGTTGCAAGTGACAAGAGTCACAGACACAGCTACGGAAACGGTAAGGGTGATAGTCGTCGTGACATCCATCCTAAGCGTCAGAGATCATGGTAGTAGTGTCGATACCAACAAGATATCGCTGTAGTAACATTAGCTAGGATTTAAACAAGAATCGCAGAATAGAAACAGCGAAACACGCTTAGGGACAAACTCCCGCATCACCTGAGAAGTATCCGGTAACACGTAGAAGCCGTAAACCCCAACCCTAAACCCTCAAAGGACTCATATTTTAAGGTTTTTGGGCCAAAGACCCTACTGTATGAGGCTATTTGGATGCTACTGTACGGGTACCTAGAAGATCATAACCCACCCCCTTTCTAGGGTACCTATTCTGTTGGAACCTCAGACCAAAAACCCTGAAGCGAAGCGTGGCATCCCGTCAGCAGGACCTTTCCAAGCAGAGCTTCCATTCTCTGCAGCAGGACCCCTCATTTTAGGGTGTAGGGTCTGGCGTAGCGTTTCGGGCACACTTCAGGAAAGGAATTTTGTAAGAAGACTATCATTGTGAGTAGACGTACCGAACTGCGGCTGGCCTGCTCAAAACTGCTCATAACCCAGTATTCGAGCCTTTTGAAAGGTCCGGGCTTGTGATATCACGCGGTTCAGGGCTTAGGTTTCTGAGTTTATTTTTCGTGTGGCCCCGACAACTTGTACAAAGAACATATAATACCTAGGATTTTACATGATTTGGTTGTTTTATTCATGTATTTGCTCTTGCCATACGCAATTATGAATGTATGTATGTATGTATGT